>VXBW01006576.1:0-23376 GCA_013400375.1 Thinocorus orbignyianus
GCGGCCCCTCCGACCCGCTCCGCCCCGCCGAGGAGGGAGCCGGCGGTGGGGAGCGCTGCCCGCCTTTGTGCGCCGAGGAGAGGGGTCTCCCCGGGCGCTCTCGCAGCCCCACGGAGGCGCCGAGCCCCGGGGAGGGCGGCCTGGCTCCTGCTGCCCTCAGGCCCGGCGGAGGGGAGGCCGCGGGTGTGTGCGCACCTGGTCTGGAAAGTTTTGTCCAAAAAACGCCTTAATTTTCCCCATTGGCGAAGCGGGCGAGGGTTTCCTGTGGGATTTCCACGTAGCTGGAGCTGGCATTAAAAAAACAGGGCACACCCAGCCCCTGCCTGTTCTTGGCGTCCACAGGAGCTGTTTGCCTGCTCCTGGAGGTTTTCCGCCTGGGAGAAACCTTCCCGCATCCACGCAGACCAGCAACCAAGAACCAGAGCTGAGGGAGCCCTCACCTCTGATTTTGGGAACTTTGAAATGCAAAGGGACGCGTCATTTTTACACTTTTCTTATTTTAAAGTAAGGTGGTTGTTTCTTTCACAAAGACATCTTGAAAACTTAAGCCAATACAGACGTAGAAATTTGTGCCAGGGTTACGATCAAGCAGAAGTTTCCTTTGGGAAAGGAGCCACCCCCGAGCCCATGGCTGTGGAAGGCAGATGGTGTCTGTTGTAGCCCAAACCACTTTGGGATGCTCCAGTACAGCCAGTTTGTTGGGCTGATGCAAAGCCTTCATGTGAGAGTCCTGGCTCAGCGCCTCCTCCCCACCGACTGTCCTCAAGATGCAGGTCACGGCAGGGGTTGTCTGCTCTGCAAGGGTAACTCACAGACCTTTTGGAATCCTGGGTTCGGAGCAGTGTCGAGACACAGGATTTAGGAATTTGGTAACCCCGTGCCTCTGTCTCGCTGGGGAACTGTTAACGCAGAGGTTGCTCTGTGTGCTCCGCCGACTGGAGTGCAGCTCAGGTTTCTCAGAGGCAACTAACTCAGGAACGTCAAGGTGATGGGGAGATACCCAGGCACTGGCTTTGGTGAGAGCTCTCATTCAGTTCCTCTTAACTTGCTGGGCCAGAGTCTAAGACTGGATTTCCTTGAGGTCTCTTCCTGAGATGGCAAACACACTGCTGGTTGGAGCCTTAGCCGTTCTGACTTGATGAACTTGAAAACACAAGTTTTTCTGTAATTACCATCTCTGCACCTTTCAGTTTAGGATCAGCAGAAGTGTCCAACTGGCTCAAGATAAGTTTATCCCATGCAGTACCCTGCTCCTGGCAGGGCCACAGTTTGAAACCCATTTCTGTAGCTCTTCTGAAACTTGAGGGTTACCCCAAGAAATACCCTCGTGGAGCAGACACCTGCTGCAAGTAAGGTTTGGCATGGGAATGGGATGGGGGTGCAGCAGCACTGAGAGGCAGGAGGGTGCTACAAGAGGGGCTGGCAACATGGAGAACAGGAAGGGTGCCCTTGACTGCTGGAAGAAGTGAAAAATTGTCCTGGCATGTGTTCCTCTCAGTGCAACTTCACTTACATAGATTAAATCAGAGTCTCAATCTTACTGAGTGCCAAGGTTTCCACTATCTGTCAAGATGACAGTAACAACCGCCTGGTGGTTTTGCGTGTCCAGAGCAAGCCTTAGTCCCACCAAGGGTGAGAGCAGCCGGGGTCCTGCTGTGATCAGTGCCAGCTGACTGTGAGCTGGACTGCATCAGCAACTCAGAAATGGCCAAGTCCCCACAGAGGCAGCCGGGAAGAGCGTCCAGCTCTGGTGGTCTGAGTGTCTGGAAGCTCCATTTAGGCTGGCACTCATTAAGTATATAACCAGGTCTTTTATACCTCTTGACTAGTCAAAAAGCATGAATCCCCGGGATGAAAATAGGTTTCGTTATGTTACACTCATGACCGTTGTTAATATTCCCAAGAGTATTCTCCCCTAGCTTCTTGGGAGGATGTATCACCAGTTCCTTAAGGAGGTATCTCATGAATCATTGGTATATATTGCGATTGGAGAGATATAAGGCGTAATAAAATACCAGAATCTGCAATATGAAAAATACCAATTTTATAATGGAATATACACAGGTACTATATAGCATTAGAAATACCACTTTTCCTTTTAAATTTCCATGCTCTTAAATCTGAAGCCAGAGGGCATTAAGCAAATTAAATATGTAAATTAAAATTGGATGCAAGAAACTTTCTGTGGTCGTATGTGACAGCAACGGCAATTGAAAGTAATTGTAAGTATAGAAGTACACATCAGATTGAGTGCATCACTGATATACAGAGAGATTTCCTTTTGGTTTTTAGCATATCATCAGCTTTGCAATAGGTCACTACAGGAATAAAAATCACTGGAGCAAATAGTAAACCGGTGTCCTTCACAACAGGTCTAAGAATACCAAGAAGTAACAATCACAGAGGGATGATGAGACAATGATAGAATGGACACAGAACATCTTAAATAATGGCTTTTGTAGGCAAATTGTTCTAGCTGTTCATGTCAGTGTAAAACGAGCAGTGTTTCATTGCTTCTGAAACAGTTGGTGAGAATTTCAGCTCTCTGAGTTTATAGACACCACTGGGGAATTCTTCATTTCTGACAGTATTATTTTATGTAAATGCTTTTCCTTATTCACAAAAAGGAATTATTACCCCATTGAAAGCAGCAGGCTTCTGTTAGCCCTCTTCAAAGGCAATAGGATTAGGCTCTAATTTGCAAAACAGTATTGGAGGATATGTTGCACCAAATCTAAGCTATACAGATAATCACAATAACAACAATAAAGCCACTGGTTTCAGTAGGTTTTACCTTCCCGAAGTCCGTGTGAGTTGGAAAACATTTTTAAAAGATTGCAACATTAGCAATATAAATTTATCATAAAACTCAGTACATTTTTAGGATTAATTTTTGCCATGAGCTTTTAAAGTGGCACAGCTTATTTGTTATCTGGCACAGAGACACTCAGGATAAAAAACCGACTGGCTTATCACCCTCGGTCAAATGTTTAGGTCTCTTCAGAAAGTGTGCACCACCTATAATGGAAGATAAGATTCATAGAGCTGATGTTAATTCGTTCCATGGAATTAGATAAATAAAAAAAAATAAGCACTGGATTTCAACGATACTTGACACAAATCCTTATTTTACAAACTGAGGCCAGGTGTTTTCTGTGTGACAGTTATTCATATTGCAGCTTAATTTGGTTGCAACAGTTTCCTTTGTGCACAGACTTTTTGCTTCTAAGCACTCTTCAGTGTTTGCAAAGTGTTCAACAGCGTTGTTAGTTGTTAAGCACCCTTACAAAGGTGGGCTTCCAGAGGGCTGTTGGAGAGCTGGAAAACCTTGTTTGACTCTTCCCTACAGCATACAATAGAGGAAAGAGGAGAAAAATGTATTAAAGGTATTCCTGGATATGACAGCCGTGTATTCTGTAAAACTAATGTGCTGCTCTCTTACATTTCAGTCCTCTCTGAGGTGGAGAAACACATAATCTTAATCTTAAAGTCAACCGAGTTGCTTTGACGGCTCCCGCTTGATGATCCAGCCAAGTTTGGGTGTACGCATTTGCTGGACCAAGCTGAAGTGCTCATCTCTGTGCAGTCTCCACATCTAAACATGACATAGCTGCAAATATTTGGAAGATGCTGGCAGGCGAACCCGGGGGATGTTCTCTCAACTGAACTTTCTCCTCTGTGTAAGTACCTGCTGAGAGAGAGCTTTTTGGCTGGCTGAAGTGAAAGCATGCTAATGTGTTCCACTCAATGACGGGGATTATCCCTTAGAAAGAGGCGGCTGGCAGCGGCGGCTGGCATCCATCTGTTTCCTGCAGCAGGTATCTGCATATCATCTGCCCTGGCAGATCACATCCAATCCTCGAAATTGCATGCTTTATGAAAATTACAGGAGTCACGCAGGATTAAGACTGTAACACTGATTTTCTCTGTAGCTAGACGTAGAAAAAACTTTACCTTGACAAGTCTGTTGAGATGTGTCTTGTTTGCATCCCACAGATGCCAGTTCAGTATTAAAACAATACTTTGATCAAGTAATGAACAATCTAGCCCAAACCCACACCCTGGATCAGGATTCAATATCCAGATCCAGAGGGTATAGCTTCCATCTAAATTCCTATATCTCTGCTTGTTGTTTGATTGCCCCTTGGCCTCTTGAGATGTCTGTGCAATAGGACATATAGAGACATAGGTGGAGTTAAGCCCTCTGACTCTGCATCCTGGAGAGCTTTAAGGGCAAGGAAGAGACTGAGGAATACTTGGAATGTCTGTTAAAAAACTGCAATTTAGGCTGGGGTTCTTTATAAATATATGAGACTTTCAGTAGGAGAGGAGCTTTGTGTATGTAAAACATCTTCTAAAATTCCATTTCCAAGCCTCAAGCCTTTGCTTCAGCGGCTTTCAAGGAAAACTTAGACAATTAACACGTTATCATTTTTTTCCTGTAATAGTGGCTATTTCTTCTGCTACTTGGTGTGTTTTATTGGAATATCCATAGCACAGAGGATACCAATCACCTGCTTAAATTACATCTCCAGATCTGAAAATTCATTTACATATTTATGTATGCATGTGTGTGCCTACATGCTTATGTCACATCATTTTATCCACACAAAATCTGCTTTTCTACACACAACAGTTCCGCATGATACCTGAACTCCTCACTGCTGTTGCTAGTCTGGGGCACTCAGCACCGCTGAGAAGTGAGGAAAAACAACCCAAAATGCACAGGAGAGAAAACTGAAATGTGGAGGCTGAGCCTCAGGGTCTCTTCTCCACAGGGTTTCCAGAAGGACCAAGCACATACAATTCCTCCTTCTTCTGTTGCTTTTCTATTTCTCGTTCAACTTACATATTCTTTCAGAAAGGCTCTGTGATGCTGAGGTTACTTTGTTATCTAGATATAATTTTTATTAAATAATTGAGCGATATAATCCAAACTACCAGTTCCCACCCTTCCATTGCACATGAATCATTTTGGGATTAAGGTCTGCATACGTCAGCAGGCTGAAATAAGGAAAACCAACACTGCAGCTTTCATCATCACGAGCGGGGAGTTGCAGAGGGCTGTTGTCACTGGGTTGCACATGTCACCCACACCAACTGCAAAAAGAGAAGTGAAAAAAAGTCGTCTAAGTGCTCCCCTCCTCTCATCATTTCCCTTCTTTGCCTGTGGGTCCCTCCCTTCCGCTGCCTCTGGGGTTTTTTGTCCTTATTTTGAGAGACTGACTGGCTGCATCACTTTCAGCCACCAGCACGGTGGGCCACGTATGGCAGCCGGATTTCCCCTGGCCTCTTCTACCTGTTGTCAGCTCCCATGCATGGAAGTTGTTCTTGTGTTGTGTGGCTTCTAAGTGCCACCAAGAGTGGTCATCCCCTGGCCACCGCTTCACAAAACCTCCAGCCTCGACTTCCCCAGCAGGTGTGGGGCAAGCAAGCTGTCTTAACCTCGGTTTTCAGTGCCACAACCCCAAGCCCGTAGCTGGTAAACATGGGCAGATTTCGGAGGTGCCTGTGGGTTGTGGTGGAAAAGGGTGGAGCTGTGCGGCTACCGCTTGGGTTGGGGCCAGGAGGCAGCTGGGGTGGAGACCCAGGGAAGAGAAATACAGCTGAGGGGCTGAGAGGCTCAGGGCCATCCTGCTGGGGGGCTGCCAGCCACGCCAGGGAGCTGGACACTGTAGGGGCCTTCATTTGGGGATGTTTGTATGGGAACATGATGGCGAAGCATGAACTTTTGCCATTTTGACCCCTTCATCCTGGATGACTCACAGATGAGATGGGGCAGACACGTCCCTCCAGGACTCTGGGATTTCCTGCCCAGTCTGATCAAATGGAGATATCACGGCCATTGGATAGATCCTACAAGGAACAGCGTTTTAGCCTCAGTTGTGGTTTTTGTGTGGCGTTCATTGCGCTGAAGCCCGTGGCAAAGAAAACCAAAAGTATGTCTTGCACAAGATGCTTGTTTTGATGTTGAGGTCTATGGATCTGTGTCTAGATAGTATCACTCTTCTCACACAGCTGGTGCAAGCATAACCATTTTTCTTGGAAATACAAGAATATGGCTACTCCAATAATATGGGGAGTGTAAAAGACATACAGTTTTTTCCCCTTAAATATATATATATGCATTTTTAGAGTGAAGAAGGTTAAGCACAAGATGTTATGCTAAAACTCATGCTGCCTGTGACATCAAAGAGTTACTGGACATTCATGCCTTTGGAAGCACTCATCTAAATGAGCATTTTCCCAAGACCAGCAGGTATCTGGGATAAGGACAGCAAATCCTACTCAGTTGCTGAAAATGGATCCTGCAACACTTAGAACATAAAATCCACTGTGTTATGATGGATCTACTGTCTACCTCATCAGAAAGAACCACACTCATTACATTCAATTGATAACACACATCACTCCCCTGGCTGTGACCCTGGCTTGGCGGTGTGGGTATGCAGCTCAAGTCTAGAGGAGAAACAGGCTCAATGTGCCTCCTTACTCCTGCTGGGAGACAAATCTGTGGGGAATAGATGGCAAAGAAGCTCTCTAATTCTCTTTCTCCCACATGTGGTGCAGGCTGCCTCACAACCTACCTCTTTCCCTCCATAAAGAAAGAAGAGCAAGGGCTGAATCGTGCCTTCCTGAAAGGCAGCCGTTTCTCCTTCTGGAAATGTTTTGGGGAGCAGTGGAGAACTCCACCCCTTGCCAACGTCTTCATACTATAGATGCAATCTGGCCCTGAGAAATCATCTCCTGCACCCTGCCTCCCTCTAATATTCCCACTGAAATACTGGAATTCACCATAGCATGCACCATGGCCGCATAGCTGTAAGACTGGCTGTATTTTTCCTTCGCTGATCATTAGTTTGTCAAAGTCAAAACAGTACTAAATCAGAAAATCCATTCAGCACAGAGGCTGCCGGCTTCCTTGAGCTTTATTTTGTTTACTTTTCATTTGTCTGCTGCCACTTCCTGGCTTCGGAAAATAGTGTTGTCTATGACTTGTAAATAAAATTAGGTCAAATAATAAAAACTGTTAATGGTGATATAATCATTTTATGGCAAGTGATTAGAAGGATGTAAACAGAACATTATGACATTCGGATGTGTACCAACAACACAACATGATGTCCACAGGAAAAGGACATACCCGGAAATCTGGGACAGCAAACTACCAAGAGCACTTAAATGGAAAACGAATCTGTTCATGTATAGATGCCCGAGGATCAAATATAATTTTTCCATTAGATCTGTCTGAAAACCCATCCTTTATGCCTGTTTGCTAGCAGAGAGAATTCTTTAAATCAATAGCAAATTGACTAAGCAACGAACTTGATCAAAGCCTCATTATGCATGAAAATTTCATTTTGCTGGCTAGGGAATTGCGAGGGGGAAGGTTCTGTGGCTCTCTCTGTTTCCTTTGTGCTCCTTATGCAGTACAAAGGGAAGTGCAAATTTCTGAAACCCCCATCGCTGGCGTAGGGGAGCAGAAGATGCCACCCCCTCATGCACCAGTGTCCGGGAAGACAGTGACTCCAACACCATCCTCATTGCAGGGTGGCATCCCACAGTAGGGTTAGTGTCAGGGCTGGCGTGGGCGTTTTAGGGGTGGGGAAGAGATGCTCTTGCTATGCTACGATGACAGATCTTTGGAGCTAGAGCTAGCTGGTCCACACGACAGCCACCCCTTGGCTTCTCCAGCCTGCACAGAGGCTACAGACAATCACAGTTCAATAATGCCAAAAATACAACAGAGATCTTAAGGGAAGATGCAGCTGCAATCCTACAGGGAGAAACAAGGCAACACGTTGATGCCACCAGCTTCTCCATATCAATGCAAAGCACACGATGCTTTGGGTAATCCTAACTCTAGGAAAGAGCTACCTTCCCTGGCAGGTCCACAGAGGCTCGAAGAGATAGATGCCGCCTCTCCTCCTTGAGCCATCGTGAATCAGAAAATCTGGCCCAGGGCCTAAAAACACTTTTAAACTTGTGTCTCCTTATCTCCCCTTCGGAGCTAAAATACTCTTTCCTGCCTCCCAAGAATTATACAAAAATAAATCTTCTCGGATCTGCAGAATGCTTTGCTGACACTAATTGTGTTGTAAGAAAGAAACAGATTTATTTTTAATGGAACGGGACACTCATTTCTAAAGAACATGTTTGAAGGTCTGTTACCAAGATGAAAAAAGTATTTAAATTTAATAAGAGGAGCAACATGACCTCTGCATACCTCCCATTGCTTTAGCAAGGCCAAATCCTTCTCACTTTACCTCAGCTTGTGCTAATCTCTGTGAGGGCTCCACACGCAGAAGCCTTTGCCAGCACTGAAGCCTACAAAGACGACACCACTTATGCTGCCTGGAATCAACCAGATGTTGCTGCAAAACAGATGGAAATTCATAATCTTCTCCCTCCACATTTGTCCCCCTTTTGACATAATACTGAAGTCTTCTGTGTCTTCCCTACTTCTGTTCCCTCTCCTTGGTCTTACTTACTTGCTGGAGCAGATGTGGCAGGCTTGTAGTGGGCATTTTCCCCTTAGGACGTAGACACAAAGCTCAAGAACTTTGCTTCATCGGGGCTTTCATTGCCTTTCTGCCCTGGCTTGATAAAAAGAGGGTTTTCGACTTTCATGCCTGTGTGCCAGCTGGCACCCACAGAGCTTGCCTGGGGTTTTCCAAGGAGCTGAAGGGGTGTTGGTGCCCAGATCTCGCTGGCTTTGCACTGAGTGACGCACATCCTCTGCTCTGTGTCACTGTGGCGTGAACTCTTGAATGTGCAATCTGAACATTTGCTTTCTGTGAGTGGTAATGCCAGACACAAACAAAAATTAGTGCTGGATCGTTGGGGAAAGCAAGCAATAGGTGGAGTGGGAGTGAATTCTCCTGGGATGTCTCCTCTTCTGCAATTTTCAGCTTCATCGGAAATGTGTAGATCAAGTATCTGATAGAAGGAAATGAATTGGCTGAGGTTGTAATTTTGCACACACGTATTCAGTGGGGAAATGTGACAGCTAGATTTCTAAGATTTCAACCCAGCCATTGCAAAGGCAAGACTCATATCAGACGAGAAAGGAAGAAAGGTGCTTCTTGCCATGGCTTTATCTAATGAGATCTCTGGATACTCTTCATGAAAGAAAAGAAACCTGCTTTGCTCAAGGAAGCAAAGCAGACCCTTTCTGTAGCACCACCAAGTGGTTGAGTATCTGTAGGAAAAAAAATCTATCTGCAAAACAAACTTGCAGTAGTGCTTCACAGCAACACTTTCCAACTACTTTACAGTCTTTTAAGTGGTAAATATTATTTTCAGCATGCAAACCTGCATGTAAATTGGGAGTAAGATCCTCGAAGCTGGCCAGAGTGTGGGTGAAGAAAATATTGGATGAGTTGCAATTAAAGCTGTCAAAAGACTGACAAAACCTTAATTCTTATCTGCTGTTGTAGGTGAGCAGATGTCTTGAACTGTGAAGCAGGACATGGCTGCATTAGGAGCACTACAGGCACAAAGTGATAGAGAGCTCTTTATTTAACAAATTCTCCACTGGGAAGTGCTACCAGGAATTAATGGTAGATAAGATCTTTTAATGTTTTTGAGCAGAATTGAAAAATTATCCTTGAAAAATCAGGTTTGAACAGCTATGAAAGGGGATGTGATCAGAAATACAGACAGAGTCTGGTTCCTGGTTCCATGAAAGGCTCCTGGTATAAAATTGCCCTGTGCTGGTGATAAATGATCAGTGAAACTTTTTCATATGACACGTTGGAAGCTGTGGCTGCCCTACCTTCAAGGTCGGTACTCATGGAGTATCTTTGCTTTTTATAAAATCATAGAATCATCCAGACCGGAAGGGACCTCCAAAGGTCATCTAGTCCACCCTCCGCGCAGTCACAGGGACACCCCAGACTAGACCAGGTTGCCCAGGGCCTCATCGAGCCTCACCTTGAATATCTCCAGGAAAGGGGCCTCGACCACCTCCCTGGGCAACCTGTTCCAGTGCCTCACCACCCTCAGAGGAAAGAACTTCTTCCTAATATCTAATCTAAATCTACTCTTCTCCAACTTAAATCCATTGCCCCTCATCCAATCACAGCAGACCTGGAGATGATGGAGATGGGCTGCCCAAGATCATCCCCCACCACCGAGAGACTTGCAGGCAAAGGGATTGCCTGGGATGTCCCTTGTAAAACCCAGTGCCCAACATGGTCCTCAGGAGCACACAAGCTAGGAGCCTACAGGAGAGCTGGGGAGGGACTCTTTGTCAGGAAGTCTAGTGACAGGACAAGGGGTAATGGTTTTAAATTGGAAGAGGGGAGATTTAGATTAGATATTAGGAAGAAGTTCTTTCCTCTGAGGGTGGTGAGGCACTGGAACAGGTTGCCCAGGGAAGTTGTTGATGCCCCATCCCTGGAAGTGTTTAAGGCCAGGTTGGATGGGGCTTTGAGCAACCTGCTCTAGGGAGAGGTGTCCCTGCCCATGGCAGGGGGGTTGGAACTTGATGATCTCTAAGGTCCCTTCCAACTCTGACCATTCGATGATTCTATGATCTAGCGTAGGAACCCAAGCCACTGGTATTGTCCTGGTCGCGGCTTATTTGAACCCACCAATCTGACTCATGGAAAGACTAAAAGTAGTGCTCCTGGGACCAGACCATCAGACTACATCTGCGTAAAACTGATTTAAGTGGGTTTCAATGGGGGAGCAAAGCCCTTCCATCTGCAGTAATTAGCTCTTAGAAAGGCACACTGTGTAACATGCCTCTCAGATATCATGTTCCCCTGTAATCGCTGCATTCATCCATTGTAGGTATCACTAGATCTCAGCCAACGACCCCTACTTGCTTCCTGGCTGAAAAGGAGGACACTCGGGCTTGTGTTCATCACTGACCTTTCGCAGGGCGACAGCAACATTAGCTCCCTTCCACTTCCAGGAATGGGAAGGACCAAAGGTGTCTCTGCCTTTCACTGGGGCTGCTCAGGTGAAAAGAGCCCTAGGAGGAATAGAAGGCCACCTTCTGTACCAGCTAATGCTTCTGTAATTAACGAAGCAGGTGCCTGGTTGCCATTCTGCTTGCCTGCCTGCAAACTTGCAACACTCAGCCAGAGATGCCTGAGGTGCCACTAAGACTCAACATTCCTAACAACAGAGATATGCTTTCAAAAATACATTTCTTAGCACGACAGGCAAAGCTGAAAGGGGCCTGAGGTGAAGTCTGACGTGGAGCTTTGCAAAGTCCTGTTTCAAGAACTGCAGCCACCACTGGTATGGTTGTTGGACACATCCTCTAGTAAGATACTGCAGATGTAAAATGCAAATATTTTTATTTGAAAAGAAGAGAAGAACCAACAGACTGGGACCCATCATAAGCAAGCTTGTGAGAGCTAAATGTGTTTTTCAGAGGAGGTAATTATGCTTGGCTGCCACAGCATTTGATGGCAGCAGTGGCTGTTCAGCACCCCTGAAGAGAAGGCTATGTTGACCTCGAGGGAAAGTAGATAAATTGAGTCAAAACACATGGTAGAGTCTAATTTCCAAGGGATTATTATATTTAATAATAACTCTGTGCATTTCACATGTGTGTCCATGATTGATATAGCAGCAGCACATATATATGAATATATATACACAATAGTATCTACATATATGTCTATATATGCACATGCAAGGTCATATTGCTTAAATAGCTTATAGTGAGGATCCCATCAATATTAACCATCTATACCAAACATCTTTTTGTGTTGCTTGAGGAGCCAAACTTGACAAGGGGTTGAAATATTGTTCTCTGATGGCTCTAAAAGTTTAGTGACAGTGGAGCACATCACTACGTTCCAGCCGAAGTCAGGCGGCCTGTTTTAATACAAAGCTGGGCACCCCGTTGTAGCTGTAGCCATCTGTGTGCACGCTGTATTTAAAATGGAAAAACGCCTCCAGGGAAAATGAACCAAATTCACCATGGGTACAAACAGGCATGGCTCCTTTGAGGTCTGCGGAATACATTTGCTCACACCAGTAATGGATTTCATCCAGAGACCGTCATTCTTTATGAGACCTCATTTTTCTTTGTGTTTATGCCAGTGTAACTCCACTTATTTTGGTAGGTATAATACTAATTTATACCAGTGTAAGTGGTGGAAATTTTTTTTGCTTTTCAGCAGAGATGCCAGGTAGCAGCTTTCATAGCCTGTTTCCTTTCCTACTTTACTGTAGTTTTTCTGCAGATGCTGTTCCTCTGATTTTTCAACATTTACTTCAAATATCCTTAGCCTGAATGAGAAGGCAGTCAGGCCTTCAGTGCCCACATCCACTAGCCATTCCTTAGGGTGGATGGGTATTTTTAGTGGATATCCCAGTCCTGGTGCTGAGGATTACCCTGTTCCTGACATTTCCCTCCTGCCACCATCACAGCCAACCATTCCAGCCAGGAAGGGCTGCCTCCTCCAGTAGATCATTAGTGCTACTTGTTAATTATCCAAAGACTAGAGACAGAGGAGTCCTGCTCCATGCACATGAGACATCCCTTCTGTTCCTTGTGGGTTGGCTGGACAGCCTCATTTTCCCTGGAGAATTAGCTTGTGGTTAATAATACAGGCCATGTCAATAAAACTAGGTAGAAAATAATAGTGTGAAAGTAGGAGGCAGCATTGTAGAGCATCAGAGCCAACCAAAAGTGCTTAATATTTAAGGGTCAGAAGAATAGAACAGAATGAAGAAAATCTTAACTCTCCCTGTGATGCAGCCAGTGAAAAACACACGTCTGTCACTGCCTTTTTTACTGTCAGACTTTGGGTCTCTGCATTTAACCTTGAGCTGAGTGCCACCAAAAGCAGTTCCCCATTCCCTTAAGTTTTGCATTCCTGAAAATCAGTGGCAGAATAGGTGAACGGATTTGGGCTATTGAGTTCATACAGGCTACCGAAAAAGAGAACAAGACAGAAAAGGCTACCTAAGCATCACACTGGGGGTGTGGTAGGAGAGGTTAAAGTACAAGCTGCCTTTCTTAAATATCTGTTCTCTCACCGACTGATGTCATTTCCCCCGATAGCTCCTGCATTAGCCCTCTCGTCAGTTGAAAAATGAATCCCCAAGGAGCCTAAATTAAAGAGTGCCCGTACAAAAGTGCAGGACCTGACCTCTCGCAGCTGTGCCGGGGGCTAATACTGATCCATTGTGCTGCTCCGTGTTACCATCCGAGGGCAGAAGAAGGGGGCAGGGCAGGGATACGGAGGCATTTCGGGCTCCTCGTTAGCTCATTCATAGACACCTGGTGTCCCGCCTCTTCCTCACGCTTCAGTGCATCCCACCCCTATTGTATAGAAAATCCCACTCCTTTAGAGATCTGAGCTGCCTGGGCTGGACAAAGACCAAAATTAAATCCGCAGCTGCCCAGGAAGAGGGTCTGTCTGTCGGGGGTTATTATCGAGGATCTTTGATGACTGAGCAGCGCAGGCAACTCCCTTTGCCTCTGTCACTTCCAGTTAAAGGTTCGGACGGATGCATCTGCACATATTTCAAATAACACGAGCCACTCCATAGCTGATGTGGACTGTCATGCTTCTGCTGACCCAGTTTAGCTCCAGAGCTTTATAAGAGGTATGTGACCCGCTGTGCTCACCATGCTTTGCTGGACAACACTCAAACCGTTTAACGCAGCCTGCAGGAAGCAATGTCATGGGGTGCTGAGCCCAAAATACCCTCATGGCAGCTCCTTCACCCTCAGTGAAGTTGCATCAAGGGTAAATTTGAACCGACAAGGGCCAGCTCCTATTCTCAGTAAGCCCAGAGAGAGCCTGGAATTGCATCATTAGCGTCCAAGGAGTTATTTTGGATCTACACAGGCACAAGTGCAAGCACTGAGCACAAGCTGGCACCGAGTTTAAAGGAGCAAAACAAAGAGAGGTCTGCATCAAAAAGGAACAGCATCAGGCAGCACATATAGGCTATATAGTCCCGAGTTTTGAAAGGAAAAGAAACATAAAGTTAATAGAAAACCTTTGTGGCTACTAAATACATTTTATTCCTGAATCCCCTGTGGAACCGATCAGTCCCTTGGCTTATAAAAATAGATGCAACAGGTGTTAGTTTGAAGACTTTTGTACCTCATGTTAAGGGCACTAATGAGAAGTTTATGATCAGTGAAACCTGGAGGAGAAAGCGGGATTACAGTGGAAAAAATTCTGCCCTGCTACACAAGAGAACATCTGGAGCAATGCCATTGACCAAGGGAATTTAAATCTGCATCTCAAAAGCTTTGCATATCTGATCACTGTTCCTGCTATCGCTGTCTAAATAGCCTCATGCTGTAACCTGACCCATTTAGTTGGTGGCTGCTCCTTCTGTTCTCTACATCTACCTCATTTCTTTCAAGGCAATGCTGAGGATGAGTGTTGTTAACTGATTTTCTCTTGATTTCCTTCTTTACTCTGATGTGTTTCCTGTGTTTTCTTTGGGAACATCAACTAAATTGCACCTTGTTAAGGCAGCCCAAGACAAGTTGCCTCCTAGGGAGTGACGCTAGCCAAGCTACAGCATGGGGGTGTGAACATTATGCAAATAGCAAGATACAGAGCTGAGAACAGGATTTTCACGGCCGCTTAAGGCAACGGGATGACTGAATCCCATTAGGGCTGCAGTGAGGTTTGGCATCCTTCCTCTTCCTGGCCGCCTTTGAAGAAGTCTCAGCACAAAGCTGAAGACTAAATCTTGCATGAAGCAAGACGCACCGTTCCTCCCGCAGGACTAATACTCCTCACTGCTATTGCAGAAGCTGGGCTGGAGGCTGTGGAAGGATCCCCAGGCACAAGTCCCATTATCCAATATAAGGATATAAGGAAATATAAGGAGAATTTCAGGCACTGTCAGAAGGTATCATCAGAGTGTTGGAGATCTGTCCAAATCTGTACAGGCAAATCAGCTAGAAAGATAACAGCAATGTATCCTTGTATTTGGGAAGACTTGTATATGTTTGTGATTACACAGTATTTATAAAAAATGATCAATGATCTTCTTCAGACATCCACGTGCACTTTAGCAAATGGTGTGTGAATCACTCATGTGATCTCATCAGTCACCATGGAAAGCCTGGTCAGCAGCAGTGAGCCTCCCTACACATTGCTGCAGCAGCAAATGGGAAATTCTGCCCCACTTGGAGAATACTATGGGATTTGGGACAGCAAGGGGCAGTTAATATGTGTAGCCCAAAGATGGGCACTACAAGACCTGTTCTACACAACAGCTTAAGTAATGCGAGCTCTTGACCAACAATGAAGTTGTTTGTACTTCGAAGTACGTTCACACTGTCGGAATGATTGAGAGGAGACCCTCATGTCTCAACAAACCAAGCTGCAGAATTAGGAGCTTCAGCATGACCTCTCATCCTAAGGACACCGCAGTCTTCCTTTGCCCTCTGCTGTCGGAGCCATGCAGGAGGGTGACCCAGCACCGATGAAGTTCTGCATCCTGCCAAACCTGGGTGTCTCACAGCTGCTTACTCACATTTAGACGTTTAGCATTGCCACAGCATAATAACAATGTGCTATTTTCCTCTTTGTAAGTATGCAAGAGTTTCTTTTGATAAGTAAAAAACCTACTTTAAAATGGTTTAATTTTGACCTTGAAAAGAGCAAATTGAGTCGAACTGCCTTGAAACAGAGTGTTTGTCTGTAACAAATACTCCTAATGAAAGGAGAAGGGGAAGGCAAGGAAAGAACAGACAGACCTCATGGTTCCCTACCGAGGGTTAATACAAGGTGGAACAATATTGTGGTGGAAGCATAGGAAGCTGTGCGATTCTCCACAGGTTCAGGACTCATATTAAAGGAAACAGTTGTTTTGAAAAAACTTACTGGTAGAACCTGGCTTAGAGATCTGCCATAACACCCAGCTGTTTTCCTTGATAACTACAAAGGAGATGCAAAAATACAGCCAGCCGGGGGCTTCATTGTCAGAATTGTGTATATAATGTCTAAAATCAAAATGTACAAGAAGAATTTCAGCCACCTTAAGTGCTGCTGTTATTTTTGAAAGCAGATTAAGTAGTGGTCTTGAGTCTTTTACTGCACAGAGGGAATTTTCCTCAGCTGCAGGGATTCGCTCTATCTTACTGTACTGGACACAACGTGGGAAAAGGATTCCTCCCGCAGTGAAAGCATTTCAGCAAATGCATTGATGAGGAATGCCTGAGACCTAAATACATGAAAACCCAACAGGCTAATTGCAAACATGTAAAGCATAAGGCAAGAAAAAGAAAACAGGGAAAGAATGGCAAGGATCTTGTGGCAAAGCGTTGAGCTGTCATGCCCAAAGCCACTGGACGAGGCCTGAAGTATTTATTGCTCACTGGAAGTCACTTTTCAAGTCAAGAGGCAATACTTCTCCAACATAAATGAAAAATTCCAGTCGGCAGAGGGCAACTGAAGTCCTCTCAATACAAAAGTATCATTGGGGTGGAGAACTCTCTCAAACCAGGTCTCTGTGTCAAGCCCTTCACCATAGAATTGGCAAAGCATTTCAGGATGTGTGTTTATCTGTACACAGTACAAACTTCAGGGGGATGTCAGCACTTTCGAGTTGGGCCTGGAAGGTTAGACTGTGCTGGTGGGAGAGAGAGCTGCTAGCCTGAGCCCCCAGTCCCCCTTTGCCAGTACACACCCACAGTAAATCTCTGCTTCTGCTTCCTGCTTGCAGACGGGAAGGGAGGGAAGGAAAGGAGCTCCTCTGGGCTCCTCTGCCCAAACATGTACTAAACCCTGCTCCTTAGTACAAGCCTTTGTCCAGACAGTCTAGGCATGAAGGAAGTGTGGGCTCACACTCTGAAGCTGCCTTCCCTTTCTCTGGGAACAGTACTGAGGTTGGCTGGACTCACTGAAGAAGGTGGCAATGTGCATATGTGCTTGTTGCATTCTTAAATCCTTTTTGCAGGAATCAAGTGTAGATCACTCTCCTCAGCCATCATCCTGAAAGAAATTTATCTCCAAATGTTGTCTAGGAAGCATTGAAATCAGGGCTGTATTAACCACCTAGCTGCTTCTAAATAGTTCAGACAAAAATGCAGATGCTGAACTTCGCTTGCTACAGTGCATCTTTTCTCAATTTGCTTCTCTTTTGCCAGTGCAAGAAAGCACACCTAGTCCTCAACTTGGATTGCACAGTGAAGATCGCAAGCAAGTACTCACTGCTCTTCAGGAGGAGAACTTTTTGTTACAGTGACATGAGAGAAATTGGAAGAAACAATAAACAGCACTCCAAAACCTCTTTTTAATAGACATGCTTTCTTTTTATATTTATATATTCTTCAAATACTTTCACAAAGAGGAATTCAGCTCTGTGCAACCATTTGAAACAGCAGCTTTGTTACTGAATTCATTTTATAGGTAAAGCAGTAAATTACAGCAGTTCTAATGAATGCGAAACCCAAGGAAACTTAGGACCTTTATGAAGACAAATCAGGTTCTGACCAAAGGACAATGTAGATTGAGCAGATTATGCCTTTACTCCAACTGTGTGAGGTTCAGGGATGGACCACACACACAAGAGCTGTGTTACAGAGCTATGTTAAGTAGAGATTCAGCAATGCATGCTGAAAGGGGCAGGACACTAAGACATTCGTCTGAGACACGTACTTCTCTGCCTAAAGCATTTGCAGAGCTTCTGCTACGACAGCAAGGTTACACATGAGCAGCGGTCCCCCAAACCGGATGAACAAGTGAGTGAAATCTAAATGCAACCCCTCACCCAACCCTCGGGGATTCCTGCGGACTTCGGTGAAACTGCGCTAATTCTAGAGACTTCAAACATGTGGTTTCTGTCTTGCATTATGAAGTTGCCAGCACTTCCGCGATGCTTAGTTGCAATGCTTAAAGTCCTTGATCTTCTTCTGTGACCTGACCCAAAAACTATTTTTGAAGGTTATTTTTAACAAATAATATCACTATCTATCACCAACTGCTTTATAAGTGCATACTGAAAGAATGGACACAAGAAATTGAAGATTCCTTGCCCTGGGAAAAATTATAAACTAATAAAGCTCTGCAAATCCTGGTTACCTATGTAATGGGGTTCAAAGCTGGAAAGCAGTGGGTATCTGTTCTATTTGGTCCTTACAAATTTTGCTTTATAACTCAATTCCTCAACTTCCTCTATCCCCATCCCACACTCACCCAATTATTATAGAAATCCGTCCTGGTTTGGGGTGGAGCAGAACCAACTTTCTGCTCAGTGAGAAAGTCTGTTGCTTACACTTGCTGTGGCAACCAGGACCAGCTGACTTGGTTGTTCACCCCAAAGAGGAATCACACTTGCGGGGAGGAGTGGGCAGGTCAAGTGACCCAACCTGATCAGTAGGGTATTCCATCCCATCTGCCACATTCAGCATAAAAGCTGAGGGATCAAAGAGGTTTTTCAATTGCTTGCCTTCTTCAGTGGCTGATTTTCTTCAATGACTGATGTTTGAGGAAGACCCTGTCTGATTCTGCTCTGTGTGCTCCTGACGCTACATCTGGAATTCAATTCCCATCCATTGCTGAATCTAGTCTGGAGCTTCTGCGGTACCTGCTGGTGATGTCTCCCTAGGAGCTTGATATAGTTTTGTGTATATGTATATTGTATCTAGTTCACTATTTCCTTTTTCTTATTAATATTTCGTTAAAGTAGTTAATTTTTTGCTGAACTCATAAATTGCTTTATCTCTCTTCTTCCTCTCTTTGGAGCAAGAGGTGTGGGAGAGCACCTGTTGTCTTATCATTGGCCAACCTGGCTCAAACTGTGACAAAATTGATGGAGAAAGATCTATCCATGTCTATGGGCCTTGGACCATATCGTGTGAAAGATGTGATCCCACAGATGATGGGGAGGGGAAGGTGCTGAAATGCCCAGAAGTTAACATTAAAATTAACAGGTGTGATGGTTACCATCAGCTACCTGTACTGGTTGCTCTCTCTGCTGTTTGCCACGTTGCTTTAGCATACCTCATCTTTGTCCCCCTGTTGTCTTTGGTTGATCAGCTCCTTTGGGTGGGTAGTCTCTTCTGTGACTATACAGTGGAGGGAGGGGATACTGACACAAAGGACAAGCCAGCAGCTGTACTTCCTACAGCCTCACAGCTGATTTTTTTCCCCATGTTGTTCCAGGATAACCCAAAAGTGTGTGGCTGGTAACACACTTTGAAGGCTCCAAGATGCCCTGCCCTGACTTAATCGAAGGAGGTTTCCCTGACCTCAAAGGAGGCCACAGGGAGTCATCCTGCTCTCTCTATAGCTGCTGCAGCTTCAAAACCCCACTGACTTAGGGAGGAGGTACAGGGCTTTTTCCAGTCGTGCCACCAACCTTGCAGTCCCTGGAAGGCTGTGACATTCTTCTGGGATGCTGTAATGCAGTCTGATTACTGAATGTATTCAAGTACAGAGGTATTTTTCATGGGTCTAAGAGGTTATTATCACCTCATTTAATTATCTGTAAGGATTCAGGCTCCTGCAAATGTTAATTATCCTTCCATCAATCTCAAAACATTGAAAGCTTAATAGGGCTATTTTTAGCAATGCAAGTATCTCCCTCCTGAATGGAAAAGATGTTCTTCTTGCATATCTTATTTTTAAATGTTAAACACATTAGACAGAACTGAGGAATTTTTTTTTTCTCTCTTAAAAAAAAACATCCTAAGAATGCGTAATGCTTCATGAAATCACTGAGAACAATACCATCTTCAGACCTGAAGGTACAATGTTAGAAATCTGGTATGGACATGAGATAAAAATGATCAGAATGAGGTGCTTGAAGTCCACAATTAATCCTACGAAATACGCCACTGGGCGAAGGGTTTGGCGCCCACAGTGTTCTCATAGACAGGTGCCTAAATAAGTCTTCTCATTCACCACCTGTTAGGATGGGGTTTGAACTTCTGGGCAGTAGCGTTATACACACGATGTAGGAATAACAACAGCTTTATTCACTTAGGGCACTCCATCAGTCAATGTCCCTTTTTATTTCTAGCTCTAAAGGTTGTGATAGGATCTCTGAAGGCATCAGCCTGAAACTCCAGGCAGGTGGAAACAATAGTATGGAGAAGGCTGCTCCTCAGTGAGGTGCATACTCTGGAGCTTAATGATGAGCATTGGGCTGTCTATACTATTAATGTTCGTAGTCTTTTGAATGGATGTAGCTATTAAATGTGCCCTGAGGCACCCATAAACCATATTTGTGTAAACCTTAAACCCTACAAGCATGTACTACCTCTTTGGATAATGTTCTTACGCTGCTGCATCCAGACCTTGAGAAGGGAACATCAGAAAGGAAAGGCCTGCTCAGTATGGGAAGATCAGTTAGGTATTCTGGTAAATGGCTCTGATGCACTTGAAGGAAAGGAGAGGATTTTTGGAGCTTTAGGTACTGGAAATCGTTGCTGTATATATTATGTGTTTTCTGTGTGGCTTTGGGCAAAGTACTTTGGCCTTGATTTTGTACCAGGAAAAGAAATGGGAGTGTAGCTACTAACTTCGGTGGGATCTGGATCAGGATGCTTGTCTCTCCATAATTTCTAAGCTTCCCATCTGGATGGAAACTTTCTTTTTAAGACCTTACTGTTTTCAGTTTACAGCCTTCAAGCACTCCACAGAGGTTGTCCGAGCGAAGCTTCCTGTGCTGTGCAGCTCGGAGGCATCCTGCTGCCCTTCCTGGGTCTCTGGCTCCCAGGCAGACCACCTTGCAGGCTGGATCCTGCTCCCTTGGGCAGAGCGTTTTGAGTTTCCAGGACAGGGAAGTACTTGGCAGAAAGCAGCTTTTTTTCCCTGCGTGACACCAAAGTGTGAACTTTCCGACTGCTACCTGGGGAACTGAAATGTTTTGATTTTACCTGCCACTAACAACCACGTCAACTCACTTGTTTAGATCATGCCCCATGCAGTGCTCTCTCTAAACAGGTGGCTTTGCAGTGACTATCTTCTGAAGCCCTGTTTTCCCTTGGGGCTTAAAATTATTACAGTAAAACAAATAATATGTAAACATCATATTTTGCAGCCTCCTGACATGTATATATTGATGGGAAGTTTGATAAAAAAGAGAGAAAGGAGGGGAAAAGGAAACATTATCAGAACTTTATTTGAAAGTCAGAGTGCTAAAAAAAAATAATTGAAAGTTTCATGGTAACCCTGATTCTTTCTCTGCTTGTTATGTTTTCCATCCTTACTCATAATTCTAGGACTCCATCCCAGCCCCAACCTAAGCAGTATTGACAGGAAAGGATTATCCGCAGGAATTTGACATATTTACATCCAGAGAGAGCCAAAAGAAAGTCTTTCTGAGTGGAACAAAGCCAGCTTTATTTGAACTAGCTTCTTCCTCTAGAATTGTGGATGGACACCAGGGTGGGGTGCAGGAGCTGACTGTGTAACAGGTATTTCATCATAGTTTATTCTAAACAGAATATTTGGTAAAATGAGAAATTGCTTCTTTCGCTTTTATTCCTCTTGCAGTGTAATTGGGATCACCTGAGAAAAGATTTGCGCCCCCATGCTAAGATGAGCATCTCAATAGCATAGCCTTGGAAAAGATTTTGAGACGTATTATTTGTATATTTGTAGAAGCCAACAAAACACCTGCTACATAAGCTCCAACATAAAAAAAATCCAGAGTCCAGGGATCTCTTTGTCTGAAGTCTATCAGGCTACTACTGTGATGCTGCATTATCTCTGAATAGCTCCAGGGTTTAATATTTGCATTATAAATGCAGGAATCATCCAATTCTGCCCTAATAAACAGATTCCTGAGTTCCCTTTCTCAGTGCATGAGCAAGCATTGACCCCTGAGAAGATGTATTATGTTGGGAGCTTTCAACGTATCATATACTAGACATTCTGGAGAGATTTTACTGTGTGAGCAATCAGAAAATAGACTTTTTGCTTTGGTGTCCAAGGCAGAATTGCTCTTTGAGCACCCTTAGTCAGTGTTAGGCCAAAGGAGTTATTGGGAAAAGGAATTGCTTTGTGTGCTGTTTGACCATCTCATACCAGGATTTACAAATAAGTGTTGATAAAGTGCTGCATATAAATATTCCGACTGCATCTCTGGCATCCATGAGTATCTGCTCATGGTTGGGGGAGGATGACAATGACTGAAATGCCCTCAGGAAGGGCAGGGTAGCAGAGGACCAAGAGGGATTAGCACTGCACAGCGCTATACATCATAGGCATCTGACATCAAAACCAAACCAGCTGCAGCTTCCCTTCCAGCACAAACCAGAACACAGGTTGTACCATCTGAACATGAGGAAAAGTTTCTTTACTTTGAGGGTGGCAGAGCACTGGGACAAGCTGCCCAGAGAGGTGGTGGAGTCTCCTTCTCTGGAGATATTCAAAACTTGCCTGGGCGTGACCCTGTGCAACCTGCTCTTGGTCAAAATGCTTTGGTGAGAGGTTGGACTAGATGGTCTCCGAAGGTCAAAGGGAGAGTCACCAAGCTGGTGAGGGGTCTAGAGAACAAGTCATATGAGGAGAGGCTGAGGGAACTGGGCATGTTTAGTTTGGAGAAGAGGAGGCTGAAGGGAGACCTCATTGCCCTCTGCAGCTGCCTGAAAGGAGGTTGGAGAGAGGTGGGTGCTGGCCTCTTCTCCCAAGGGAACAATGACAGAACCAGAGGAAATGGTCTGGAGTGGCAGCAGGGAAGGTTTAGATAAGATATTAGGAAGAATTATGTCACTGAGAGGGTGGTCAGGCACTGGAACAGCCTGCCCAGAGAGGTGATGGACTCACTGTGCCTGGAGGTATCTAAGAAACGTGTAGATGTGGCACTTCAGGGTATGCTCTAGTGGCCGAGATTGTTCTGTTGGGTGATTTGTTTTGTGGAGTTCATTTTTTTGTGGTTCTGTTTGGGGGTTTTTTTGTTGTTGTTTTTGTTTTTATGTGTGTGTATGGTTGGACTCGATGATCTCAGAGGTCCCTTCCAACCATGAAAATTCTGTGATTCTGTCCCTTCCAACTCCTGCCATTCTGTGATCTCCTCCTCCACAAGAAATGGTCCAAGGACCAGTTCTTATTACCGAAGTGGCTAAATTGGGTAGAATAAGTAGCAGTGGCTTCTAGAATCAACCCGGCACTGGATGAAGGTGTTTTCAGGGGTGGCATCACATTGATTCTCGTGATACCACAGGGCATTAAACAGGGAACATCGGTGGGACGCAGCAGAGGAAGATGGGGGAGCTGCTGCCCGGCCTTCCCAAGCAGGAGGCGCCCGGCTGTCACCCTCCCCTGCCCAGGGAAGGAGTTCCAGTGGGCCGGAGAAGTGGAGGAAAGGAGAGGACAGACAGACGGACGCCCAGCCGTCCCCGAGCCACCAGCTGCCGCGCAGCGCCGGCTCCACCAGGGGGCGCCCGCCGCCCGCCGCCGGTACCGGCGGGGG
>VXBW01006576.1:23385-33598 GCA_013400375.1 Thinocorus orbignyianus
GCCAGCGGCTTCCTTCTTGCCACAAAACACTGGCTGGAGATTGTTTTGTTATTTCTCTCATTCCTCTTTCCCCTTCAAGCCTCCCTCCAGGACAAATCGTTCTGTCTCCGTTTCCCAGAACGTCTTACCTCTGACCGTCACCGTTTTCCCCTTCAGGAGTCTCCCCAAGGAATTGTCGGAGCTGGAAGGGACCTCTAGAGATCATCTAGTCCAACCCCCCTGCTGAGGCAGGATTGCCCAGAGCACATCACTCAGGACTGCATCCAGGTGGGGTCTTAAAGGTCTCCAGAGAAGGGGACTACACACCCTCCCTGGGTAGCCTGTTCCAGGGCTCTGCCACCCTCACCATAAAGAAGCTTTTCCTCATGAAACTTCCTACATTCCAGCTTGTGCCCGTTTCCCCTCATCCTGTCACTGGGAACTACTGAAAAGAGTCTGGCTCCATCCTCCTTCAACCCACTTTTCAGACACTTATTAATAAGGTCTCCCTTCAGCCTTCTCTTCTCCAGGCTGAAGGGTCCCAGCTCTCTCAGCCTTTCCTCACAAGGCTCTGCCAGACCTTTCCTGAAGTGCTCCCAAACTGCAGAGACTGTCCCTGGCAGCCCCAAGTAGAACGGAGGGCCCACACTGCATGTTTTCTGGCTATTTTGGCGTTTGTACATCTCAGAAAGGCTTTTTTCCCCCAGTAGTCATTTAACTTCTTTCCAGCTTTTTTTACACTACCAGCTAAGGACGGCAAAAAGACCCTGCCACCAGAAGATCTTCTTGGTTACAGGTTATTTTGCTTATTTTGCTTGAAGCAGCGGTTGAAGCCCTACCAGGAGAAGTCCCTGCAGCAGCACAAGATTAATCTCCATCATGTTTGCCAGTGTAGCTCTCTGGGCAAGCACTTTAAAGGGGGATCAAGCCTGATGGCTTCTCCATTTATAAGATGAGAGCTGAAAATGAAGACAAATATTAATGAACTGGCTCGATTAATACCTCATCAATCAGGTGGACGGTTTCTGCTGAAATCTATTACTGTAACAACGTGTTATTGATGAAATACTAATAATGTAAAAAGAACATTAACAATATAGACTATGTCTTGCTTGAGACCTTCCCTGCTGCTTTTATTGGCAAGCATGAGAACAGTGGTTAAAAACAGCATTAGGAATGGATGTGCTCTTTTGGATGTGAATTTGTGAAAGAATTAGGAAGTGTTTATGTTTGATGGGGCTGTCAAGCCAAGTATCAAAGCTGAACTTCCCGCCCACCAAGGGATCCTGGCCACTATGCCCGCATCCAGCCATATATTTACAGAGAATTATTGTTCCTCTTCAGTGAAATACATCCCTTCAATAGCTTGCCATAGAATTTAAGTTACTAGAAGCTAAGTAGTAATTTTTCATTTAATCTTCAAGATCCAGTTTGGCCCAGCTGCACTGCTGGCTTTACAGGAGCTTTAAATCCTCTCATTATGCTGCTGCAACTCTTTAAAGCCACTGCATAGAATCATAGAATTGTTGGAGTTGGAAGGGACCTTAAAGATCATCGAGTTCCAACCCCCCTGTCCTGGGCAGGGACACCTCCCACCACACCAGGTTGCTCCAAGCCCCATCCAGCCTGGCCTTGAACACTCCCAGGGATGGGGCATCCACAGCTTCTCTGGGCAACTGTTCCAGTGCCTCACCTCCCTCACAGTAAAGAACTTCTTCCTAATATCTAATCTGAATCTCCCCTCTTCCAATTTAAAACCATTACCCCTCGTCCTGTCACTATACCTCCTGACAAAGAGTCCCTCTCCAGCTCTCCTGTAGCTCCCTTCGCATACTGGAAGGCTGCTATAAAAGCTATTAAAGCCACTGCATGCTCATTGTGAGCTTCAGGTCAACCTGGTGAAAAGTTCGCATCAAATCTTAGATGGAAGGGCTTGTGTGCTCCTGTTTTGTTGAACATGTGGGTAGTCTAGTAACAAGTATCACCCATCTCTGTGAATGTGGCCTCAGGAACTGGCAGGACATGACGATACCCACACTCCTTTACCAACACTATTAGCAGTACAGAGGAAGTAAGATTTGGCTCTCACCATTCCAAAGCTGCTTATATGGTGAGCTTGAAGTCATATTTGCCAGCAATCAAAATGAAGTCACCCTTTCCCAAAGTTCTGAAAGCCAGGCATCCTTCATGAAGATGGTATCAGTCTACAGCCCTTGTTATCTGGTGTTCATGGAGATGGTATCAGCATACAGGCCTTGCAATCCAGTGTTCAAAGCTATCCAAAAGAAGCAGCCACTTTGGAAAGATTACCTAGTAGGTCCTTTCCATACATTACTTCTGTTTTACATGCTCCAGACATTCAGAAATTCTTACCAAGGCACTGCTGGTGGTGTCTGACACGGCATTCCTTCAACACATAAATCACCCATTTCACACCTCGCATCTTGGACTTCTGTGCACTCTGGTCAATACCACTGCACCAAACCAACTCAAATCCTGTTTCAAGAGTTCCTCTGTAACCACAACAGATAGGACTGCCTCCACGTTCCCCTCTGAAAGCTGAGAACAAGTAGAGGTCTGTGCCACACCTGGTTCTTCACCCAAGCCTTTTCCTGTACTCCACTGGGAGCATCCTGGGACACACAACGTTAAGCAAGCAGCAATCAAAAAAAGGTGCAAAGAATATTCCAAATGTTTATTATGTATTAAAAATACCGCAAATAAGCCATACAGTTCATTTCACAGTAACCTACACAACATTGTTCAAGAACTTGAGAAGTCAACAAAGAACAGTGCAGTTCCAACAGTGACAACAGTTACCTTAATGCCGTGGGTCCCTCTTTCTTTGCCAGCAATTCTTTCCTGCTTACAATGGGAACACCACTAGAAATGGTTCGGTATCTTGTTTACCGAGGAGAACTGGGAGCTGTTCCCACGAGCACACCACTTGTGGGAGGTGCTGTTTCTAGGTTTTATTCTTCTAACGTAGCCAGGGATCTGGCTAGTGCAGGCTGAGGTGGGCGGGATGCACACGACCTGTTTCCAAGGTATCCATGTGCAGACTCCTTTAACAAATCTTTGGATAAAAGTTAACTTGAAAAGGAGGGATATTAGAAATCCTTTCCAACAAGACAGAAAACCAAGCAAGTTCCACGAGGAAGTGGGTTTTAAATGAACATTGAGAGAATGACGACGCTTGTATCCTCACTCTCAACCAGCTCCTAGAAGAATCCTTTGCTACCAATGCCCCAGGCAGGCACCTGGTGGCAACAACGGTGACAAGAACCAGGCACCGAGTCCTGAATGTATAACAGGAGTTCAGGTCACTGTCAGCTGTGTGAAAACTTGGAAATGTATACGCCTTAGAAGCAATTCTGCTGATTTCATGGTGATTTTCCCCCGTGTGTGTTTTGGAGTGTACTACTATCATTAGCGTGCTTGCTATACATGCAGCACGAGAGGTGCAGTTTTGGTCCTTCTCTTCCCTCACTCAAATTCATGAGCATTTTTACAGAAAATCCTGTATCACTGAAAAACTAGGCCTTTCCAGGAAAGACAGCCTCATCATGCAAACAACCCCCCAAATCCAACAAAAATATTACTGTACCCTCTTGAACTAATCCCATCTTTCAGACATCCCTTCTAAGCACCCATCTTCTGCACCAGGACCT
Organism: Thinocorus orbignyianus; assembly: GCA_013400375.1. Lineage (NCBI taxonomy): Eukaryota > Metazoa > Chordata > Aves > Ciconiiformes > Thinocoridae > Thinocorus > Thinocorus orbignyianus. The sequence goes on from VXBW01006576.1 coordinate 27,036, forward strand.
GAAGATGCTGGGAAGGAAGCCTGTGATCACACAGCAGGCATCTCTCCAGCCACGTGGTGGAATACCTCTCTTAGGTCTTAGCCCCAGGCACTGTATTTACTTCAAACCTTCCCTTTTGGGGGGTTCAGGTGACCCCTTGTTAGCTCCTTGGTACAGACTAAGGACTCACAGAAATGCACTACAGCTCAAATGACCACATGGCCAAGCCCCAAACTGCAAAAACAGGTGAGTTGCTTCAAATCCGGTCCACACTTAGGTTTCCTAGTCTAAAGAGTTTAAGATAGGGGTGTTGTTTTGTTCACTTGTTTCTTAAACCAAAACACACCAGTAGAATTCTCAGTGTGTACAGCAGTACCCTTTTCATACAGGAACAGCTGTAGCCCTTCTGTGTGGGGTATCAGTGTCGTCATGTGAAACACCTTCATGCCATTAAGTATGTGCCCGTGCTAACGAGGCTGTAGTGCCTTAGTTACACCACTACAGTTACAGTGGTACAACTTCATAGAGAAGACAAGCCCTTAGAAACTCAACCCCCAACTAAACTCACGTTTTCTTAAAATAAAATTAAAAAAAAAAAGGAAACAAAAACCCAAAAACACTACACAAAAGAGAAATAAAGGAAATAAGCAGAACTGTCTCTATTATTAAAGTATTCTTATTCTCTTTGGAGGTATCAAATTGCTTTTAAAAAGAGTAAAAAAACTGGGCATACAAAAGCTATTCTCCTTGATCCACTATTTGCACAAGGAGCACCACTGCCTAAACTTTTTCGTGTATTTTTTCTACTTTCACAAACAACCTTTCCAGATCATTCCTCAGGTCATCTATCGAGCTCTTCACAGACTCTAAGTTGTTCTCATTATTTTCAATTTTCACCGAGTAGGAGACTAAACTATCCACTGCAGTTCTTATCATTTTCAAATCAGAATCAACCTGGCTGACGGAAGATCTCAGTTCATCTACAGAGCCTTCCACAGAAGAAAACTTTTCAAGATAGCCTTGAGAATGGGCTTGACCCTCCTGAAGATTTCCTTGATCCAGCAAAGTATTAATTTGTTTCTGGACATCCTGAAGAGCACTAGAGGATGGCAGGTCACTGATGCTTCTCCTCAAGTTTTCCACATCGTTGTACAGCGAGGTCTGTGTTTCACCAAGGTTTTTCAGAATGTCTGTGACAGAAGTTAAGTCCATATCTGAGATCCCCTGGAGAGCAGTAATGCTTTGTTCTAGGGTACTGAGCTTATTCTCATATTCTGCCTCCTTAGAAAGGAAAGACTGCAACTTCTCACTGCTCTGAGCAGCGACAGAAGTTAGAGAATTGAGGCTGTCTTCTATGTGCCTCAATCGAGACTCCAGTCCTTCACTGTTCTTCCCAAAAGTTTCTAATGCTTTTTGGAAGAGTTCATTTTCTTCAAATTTGTTGAGGTCTGCCTTAACTTGCAGTAAATCTTCATCGAGTCTTTTAATGTCATCGGGGAGGTGCATAATAGAATCCTCAGCTCTCAGAACTTTCTCCTGTAAAGCTTTTAATGAAAGGTGTTCGGTGTCCGCAGCCTCTTTGAATTTCTCATGTTCTTGTTTGAGGTTGATGAGCTCCTTCACTTCAGTGTACACATCAGACTCCATGGAGTCGATCGTACTCTTCAAAGTCTCTATGTCCTTTTCTCTGTCTTTCATGGACACCTGCATCTCACTGAAAGCATCTTTTAGCACCTTGAGTTCATGTTTGTATGCGTCTGCTTCTCCCAGTGAGTTAACCTTTGCTTTCATGTTGTTGATTTCATCTTGGCTCTTTTGCTGGACTTCAGTGAATACAGCAATGTTATCGTTTATAGACTTGGTTAGTTCCGTTAGTCTCTCTTCCACTGTGTTTTCCAGAGATGTGAAGTCTCGTTCTCTCGCATCCTTCACCATGTGGATGCCGTCAGACAAGTCTTTCAGAATTTCATTTTGCAGCTTCTGAAGCACTTCGCTGATGCGGTTTATTTCACTCTCCCCTTGTTTAACAGCCTTCTCGGTAACCTCCTGCTTCTGCTGAGCCATCTTCATCATGGACTCAAATTCTCCAAATGTGGTTTGAAGGGAACGCACCTAGAACAGAAATCCACATGGTTAATACTTGCAACTTCACCCTTACCTACATCCTCACCCTTTGTGTCCGAGATCCTTATAGCCCTTGTTACCACACGGAATGAAATCTTTCATGCTCCCTACCTGAAGTGTACCTGTGGCATACAGATACAGGAGGCTTGGAAAAGCCAGTATCTAGAGCCTAACAGCTCCATAGATACATACAGACGTATGGATCTGAGAAGGATCAATGGCCTCATGGACCTGCCACAGGCAATCCAGGAGATCCATGGCAGTAAAAACCAAACTCAAGTCTCCCGAGTTTGCATCTGGACCCCTGAGCCATTCCAACCCTCTGTGATCCCTGGCTCTATGGGCCACAAGTCTGTAAGGGAGGGGAGGAAAAAAACCTCAAAGAGCATCTTGCACTGGCTTCTGAATACAGAAAAGCTGGGATTAGACTTCAGCAGGCAATCATACACAAGATTAATGCCTGAACATGAAAGAAGTTTCGAAGTAGACAAGAAAGAGCAACAGAAAAAAATGAGGGGCGAAGGGGAGCTGAGAATGGCTCTGGAATGGAAGTAGTAATCACGACATTCTGCTGCTCCTAGGCACCAACGGAGACACAGATTTTTCTTGTTAACTACTTTTTAAGATAAAAAACCACAGAAAGGCTTTAATGTTCTAAATACTTAGTACTTCATTACTCACACACAGCGTAGACCTGCATGCTCTCAGTGAAGAGGGACACAGGTACGTACAGACAGAGAGCAAAGCCGTAGCTGCTGCCAAGGGGACTCGCTGGCATTTATCTCAGGTTAATGCTCACAGAAAGTTGTTACCGCTGGATCAGGCGCGCCGTTAAGCCTCCCAATCAGAGAAACTATCTTTACAGCTGGTTTTAGTAGCAGCAAGAGGGGAAAGGTCAAGAGGTGAGTGGCTGCCAGGTTCATTTACTGTCACATTCAAGGGTAAGATCCAGGCGCAGCAAAGGGAAGCAAGTGTTCCTTCACTTCGGGGCCAAGCAGAGTCTCAAGACTCTGCAGAAATCTTTCTTTCAGTGCGTGGGCTGGGCTTTTTTTAAACTTTGTTTTAAGGCAGTGTAAAAGAACTCCCACTGGCTGCAAGAGGAATCCATCACGTAGAAAATAACCTCAAGGCTTTGGCAGGGCGGCAAGTGCTGAGTAACGCACGCTGCCTTGCCCCACGCTGCTGCCCGTCTCTGAGGGGTACATTAATCAGCCCTGCCACACGGGCTGCCACGTCTGCTGATTAGATACACAGCTGGAGGGGTGGTTTTATTTTATAAATAGAATGAAGTATATTTTGTATGTTCTTAGAAAGAAACATACACAGCTTCTATTTTTTCTTTCCTTTTTAACTGAGGGACGCTCCAGCAGTTTCCAGTCAGACTAAACCTAGAAATTACTCTCAAAAGACCTAACAGGCTCACTAAGTAGAAATTGAGTTATTCACGTGTATTTTTGCAAAACTAAATCCTTGGTCAAATCTTCCTTGCTTTTCATGGAAGTCTGTGAAAGGACCGTAGAGTCTGGCCACGAGACTTGCCCTTGCTCCAATAGATCCCCCCAGTTGGAAGAATATCCAGAAAGATGGCTTACTTTTTTCCCTCCTCTTCTGTAAAAAGGTTTGTAATGACTTTCCATTCCCCATACTTTTATTCTCTAGTGCACACATACACAGCTAGAAATTAACTAAAGAGTGGGGGAGCTCCAGAAATCTAAAATAAGTACACAGGGAAGTTCTCCTCACCCTCTTATGATGGAATTTATTTTTCTTTGACACGTTTCAACCCAATAACCAAATTTGTATTTGCAATTAACTATCTTCAATTGTCAGCCTAAGGAAAGGCATTAGAAATGGCCAGGGGAACTCTCCTGAGGGCCACAAGGTCCCCACTGCGACATGTTTGAGAGACAGATCCCACCCCTCCGTAGTGGAAATACTTTACACCCACTCCTCCACTGCATTTGGGCAATGCATGCGGGTGCCCAAAGGGTGTAACCTGAAGCTGTTCTCTTATACATCCAGCTGCATCAGCCACGTGAAGATCAGAGACCTCTGATACAGTAAAATGGACCCAGGTCTTCACATTAAACCAGCTTTAATCTGATCTGTCCTAACCAAGAGCAACCAGGGCCCAAAGGAAACCTCTTGCAGAAGAGGTGTAAAACTCACAACTTCAAAGTAATAGCTCGTACTCACTACACAGCTGGCTTGCCTGTACATCTATGTGTGAGTTTGTTTGGTGTTTGTGGTTGTAGAGGTCTGAAATCATAGCTCTCGAAAGGTTTAACACCATAAATATCAGACAAAAATCTGTCGACAGTGAACAACTGTGTCTCCTCAAACTGGCCGCACTAGCGTGTGTTTAAGCACCGAGCGACCTTGGCCTCTCTGAAAACTGAGCTATATTAAAGACTAAACTTCCACATCATTTCCTCTCTCCTCCTCCTCCTGCTGCTGCTGCTGATGTGCAAAGCAGATGAGTTTATGTAACGCTTACTCCTGAGAGGAGCTCTCTGCAGCGAAAGACTGGAGGGAAAAGCCAGTCCCTCCTGGCAGCAGCCTGCGCTGGTGGCGCTCCCCAAGCACAGCAGGACCCTACACTTCTGTAAAGGACTGAAATTCAGCCTGGTCTCCTCTCCCCCAGGCACGTTCTTCTGTAAAGACACTGCCAAACTACAGCAAGAAAAGCTTTCAAGGGATAGTAATGTCAAAACTCTGCATGATCTCCTCCCTCCACTTTTATTCTTGCACCACTGGATGTACATCTAGCATCGGCCATCTGCTAATTACAAGCAAATAGTTTCAGTTCTCTTTGAAACAAACTATTTATAAACTTCTGGTACACACCTCTCTCCTAGAACATGCAACACGTACCTATGGTTTTCTGCAACAACACAGAGACAGAGGCAGTGAATTGTACCCATTCTTACATCTGGAAGGGCCAATATATGGCACGTACGTCTGGGTTCTACACTCATTTATTGTAATCTCACGTCCTGAGTGTCCTGCCATTGCAATGCCATCCTTCATACAAGCAGTCTGTAAAAAAGCCTGAAAATCTAGGAAAAAAACAACTACTCTTGCTAGTTCAAATCACAGCCCAGCCACCAGTGAGTTAAATCCCAGGATTTAAAATTCCCTTCAGAAATTATACTATAGCCCTGCATTTTGCAACCCTTTCCTCCCTCTCATGCGAGTTTGCCTTTTCCTCCTCGGAAGAAAGAGGAAACGCCGAGACTGATCCTACAAACTCCACGTGGGAGCGGCCCAGAACCGCCAGAGGATCCCTCCAGCATCTGTCCCACCAGGGAACACGGGGCAGGGCTCCAGGTGCAGAAGGCAGTCAGGCTGAGACAAGAATTTCCTTTCCTTTGGTCTGACTCCATCAAAACTTTACATACTCCTTTCTAACAGATGTACCTACTCCCCAGTCAGGAGCCTGACTGTATGTTGATGATACGCCCTTGGCAGATGCCATTTAAAAATGTTTTTTGGCACCCTAAGACATACCCAGATGGGCAGTGCCACTGGTGAAACTCTAGCTCCGGGGCAAGCAAGTGAAAAAAACGAGGAGGGAAATGAGCATTGCTTTGCCTTCGCTTCAGCCGCACCCTTTGCCAACAACTTCACACTCCTCTACGGTCCTGGAGTGCCACGGACACGGCGAGTTTTGCTCCGTTGGGCAGCAGGAGGGAGGTGGAAGGCAGGGTACGGCAGCAGCAGCAGGGTAGCTGGCAGAGCCCCTGCTCTTGGGTGAAGCCGGTGAGGATGCTGCTGTGCGGGGGCATCGAGGCAGGATCCTGCCACGTCCCACTCTGCTGCCACACTATCTCCCCGGCGCCCACACCTGCCCCGCCGGCTCGGCACGGCCATGAAGAGCATCCCGTCTGCCACGGGTGGATTTTAAGCAATTTGCCAAGCGTCGAAGCTCCAAAATCAGCACCGGCGGGCTCCCAGCCCAGCGGCGGGGCCGGCTTCTGCCCAGGCTAAGCCTGCTGCCCGCACGGCGTGAATGGCTCCGCTCCCGAAGCAGCAAACCCGGGCAAAGAGCGGGCTGCGGGGTCTCCCCGGGAATGTCTCCCTTCATCCAAGCCGCCTGATCGAGCGTTGGTGGCGGGGCTGCTCCCTCCTCACGCAACTTCTCTGCCCCACCCGTGATGCCGGCTGGAAGGAAAGCTCCAGGCGGGGAGAACAGTAATAAAAGATGTTTTCTCCATCTGCAGGAGGGCCACCAGCTCCCCCGAGAGAGGCAGGGAGGTCGGCACCGAAATTCCTCGACACCGAGCATGCTCCTTGCCTGCTCCACGTCGGCATGAGGCCGCTGTATCCATCCTCCTCCTCCCGACACAGCGCCTTCCCGCTGCCTTCATCGTCCCCACGGGTGCTCCGGCTCCCTGCACAGAGTAGGGAAGGCTGAGCAGGTCTTCACTGAATCACAGAATTTTCGTGGTTGGAAGGGA
>VXBW01006576.1:42271-149341 GCA_013400375.1 Thinocorus orbignyianus
GAAACGCTGTTTGTTTTGGTCGGCGGGTGCCAGACGGCTGCCTCTGGTAACTGTTAAAAAACATGGGGCCGGGGGAGGAGACGGGCGGCCCGACGGAGGGGAGGAAGGGGAGGAGCCGGGGGCGGTGGTGCCGCTCCCCCCGGGCCCCACTGAAGGGGGGCCGGAGCCGGGGGAGGCCGGGAGGGGCCTCCTGGGCCTGGGACCCCCCGAGGGGCTGAGGTGGGGGTGACAGCCCTGTGACCGGAGCCGGCGGGACAAGCGCTCACTTGGCTTTTACTTGCTTATCCCGCAGCCTGTGTGTAAAAGGGGAGCAGCCTCGGCTGCGAGCTGTCAGGAAATCCACTGCATTCCTTAAAAAAGGCCCTTTTCTGCTCCCCTGCCCCCAGTGCTGGCACAAGTAGGGTGGGTGAAAGAGAAGCTCCAGCCCAAAGGGGATTTTGTCGGTACCAGCCTGGGCATAGTAAGGGTGTCAGCCCGGTGGAGTAAACAAAGTTGAGGCATTCTTGGTGGGAGAGCCAAGCAGAGCACTAAAAAAGGGGAGCAGGGATGGCAGGACTGAAATTGAACAAAGTAAGGCTGTGGAGAAACCTTTTCTTGAAGATGGTATCTGAAGGGGATGGAAAAAAAAAAAGCCCTTCCAAGCTGTCTTCCACCACCCTGGTGCTTCATAAAATAACGTATAAAGAAGGCCTTCAGGAATAGAAAGTGTGTTTGTGTTCTCTAAAACTAATCTAATCTTGCCATCTCGATCAGTTGTAAGTGAATGAGCAGGTTGGATGATGTGATGACCTTATAAGACCGTGTTGCCTTTATGTGTGTACAGTGTGGTATTCATTGAATCGTTACTAAAAAGAGTAATCTGAGCCACAGTGATTTAATTCTGCACTGTTAAATTAGCTGGGATCCTGGAGTTTGTGCACTTAGAAGGTATTTTTAGCTTGGTCTCCCATTTAGAATTTCTCTAAAACACTGCAAAGTAGCACTGATTGAAAGAAAGCAAACTTTGATGAAGCCCACGGAAAGTATCCTACCTAATATAAAAGCATCCATCAGTTGTTTTTAATGCAGGAAGAGCAAGGCAGGCTGTAACCACAGGCTGACCCTTTAATAGAACAAGGAGGATATTAATAAGCTGTGTATTAAAACAGTGGCCTAATACATAATACTTAATGAACAACTAGAAGAATAAGAAGATGGTATTGTCTGCTCAAGATGGTGAGTTACAAAGAGATGCTGGAAACCTAAAGGGCTTTCTGAAATATCTTTGCTTGCGAATTATATTAATCTAAACTTAAAATTACATGTGAACTTGGCCATTTGTAATTTCAAAAGCTCTATGCTGCCTACAAAAGCATAAGGAAAAGCAGGTCTTCTGGTGTATGCTACAAAGAAAGGGCTGAGTAACTCGGTTGTCTATTGTTATAACTAATTAGGAAAGCCTTTGTTTTTGGTTTGTGCATCCCTTTGATATGTTCATTGAATGTACTTTAAGCTTTTTAGCTTTCAGGCAACATATTTAAAAACTATAGATAATGTATCAAGATTCTGTTTGTGTATGTTTACTTTGGTATGCTTGCTGCCTTGTTTATCTGCTTAAACTTAGAATTTAGCAATAATGTTCTGAATCTGCAGAGTATACCCATTCTTCCCTACCATTCCATTTGAGGCATCCTACTAGGAAACATATTTACTGTGGTGAAGATTGCAGTGTTTTCTCAGTGTGTCATCTGCTGTTGCATTGTTGAAACTTCCTTCTTAAATTAAGCCTGAAGCACTCTGCTGACAGCTCTGCTTATCCCTGTGTGTGTGTGTGTATTGTAGGAACAGGTATGGTCTTGGTACATCAAAATTTGTCATGAGTCTCTTTGGAGATGCAAATATCCCTTGTTGGATATAAAGACTTGATGTCTATTGAATTTTAATTTCCATTTTAATGATTTGGTAGATTAGGGTGGAAAACGACAATGCCGACTTGCCTCCGTGGCTGGTTTAGTACTTGCTGTAAGGATCATCTTCCACATCTAAATACTTGAATCTTTGCAAATTTGAATATTTTCTTGAAATTACCTTAATGACAGTTAAGAGGAAGTTCTTGAAATTACGATGTATAAATTGTGTGAGAATTTTGGTTCTTTTAATGGTCATTTAATTTCTTCCATCTTTTTAACACCTAGACTGGAGCAGTAGCCACATCTTCAAGTGCTCATACTAGGCGAGTGATATACGAGATCTTTTGGGCCAGTACACTGCTAACAACGTTAATCAGTTCTTTCAATGGACCACGTGCAACCTTAACCTTTTGGAGGTTAGTTATTTATGTGTAAATAAAGGGGGTTTATACACGACTAAAGCCTGGAAATAGTGTTCTGATACTGATCCAGAAATAAGAGCGGGAGAGTAATAGAAGCTTTGCAGGCTCTGTAGGGTTAGTGTATTTAAGTGAACAGTTCCACATCAAAAACCTGGAGCATGTTCTACAGTTAGGTTAGGTTACTCATCACAGATAGCTTCTGGTCAGCGCTCGCCTTGAGATCTGTAGTATGGATCTTAATTGAATAAAGACTTAACATTCTCTTGCGTAAATAAAGACTTAACATTCTCTTGCGTAATGTTAACTAGTGACTCATCTCTAATTGTAACTTAGACAAATACAATTTCCAAGTCAAAAACATCTCAGCCTTCTGGTTTTCTAGGTTTTCTTGCAACTCTGCCTTGTTTAGTCAGTACTATTTTAAACATGCGCTTTTTTCAGTTGCTTGTTAGAAATAACAAAATTGGTGTTCTAATAAAAGGGTTACAGTCTTAAGGACCATAACTAATGCTGTAAGTCTTGAACCCATGACCTCTATATCGTGGTTTAAAGTCTCTATTACTGGCTTCTCTAGTCAGGTAATAAACTGTCAGCTGTATTCTTGCTGATACGATTAATTCTTTTCACAAAAAAAGAGCATAAAACATTTCATAAATAAGGCACTCAAATACATCCTCTTTCCTCTTGGGAGAGGAGGAGGAAGGGTAAACATACACTTAACAGGTGTTAATAATCTCAATTAACAGGAGGGTACTCATCAGTTAATACCTCATCAAGCTATAAAGGTGTATTCAGGATGAGCTGGTACCCAAAAATCTCTCTAAGTTGTAACTAGGTGCCAGCATAAAGAAATGTTTGCTCTTCCTTTTGTCTACCTCTTGACATAAGAATATGTTGTTTCACAAAAGTCCGCACAAAGATCATCCTTTTGCTGCTGAAAGTGGCTTTTCCCAAGTTCAACAATTGCGAAGTACTATTTGCCTGCTGGAATTGATGCAGTTTAATCATAATGGAAGCTGTCTTACCCAAATTTGCTGATGGAAAGCATTGTTGGCTATGTCTCTACATAAAGCCTACTGCAGAATGCTTCACGTTTATAATCAAAGATGGACAGCTACTTTTGGTATCTGGGCCAAACTCCTCTAGTAGTAATTATGGCTGACTTCCAGTTTCTCATTTTAATATGATTATGAGCATACTTTTCACTTCCTGTCATGAAGCTACTAATCATCTCTATCACAGTATGCAGCTGTCTAAATTCTCTGCAGTTGCAGATTATCTGCCTGGGAGGCAGTTTCTTTATGTAGACAGCAGCACTGTGAAGCATGACGCTTCTCAGTGCTACTTGTCATGTATGCTCAGTGTAATGTTAGAGGCTGAGAGTTACCATTTGACTTAAAACAGGAAACCCAGCCACCCTCCCACTCCTCCCCCCCCCAGGGAGGAGTATTTTTTTGGGTCTATGCCGTTGTGGATCTGATTCTGAGGAACGACCCACTTAAAGCAACAGGCCAGACTTCTAGCTACAGCCTATCAGAAACAGAGTATTCTGAATTATTTGCTTATTCTCCCCCAGCAACTTCTATGTTTGCTTCAGAGTTGTTACACTGGGTGCAGTCCGTTTGTGGAAGGAAGCTAATTGCTAAACATCGCTTCTTGGTGAAGTCAGGTGGGGGTTGGTAACACCACAAGATGCCTTTATGGATGTTGAGAGCTTCCAAAACTCTGACAACAAGCAATTTGAAGGGTTTACAGTGGGTTAGAGGGGTAGTCTTTTCTTTTTCAAATATAACCAATTTGTGGACTGTCTCTAACAACCATTAAGGTGTGAACACAAGGTACAGCTTTCCTGCAGAACAGGTGTGACTTGTTAATAACTGTATAATTCTGCATGTCAAGCCAGATCCTTTCTGTAACACCTTTTTAAGAGAGGAAACTACTTGTTCTTCATTTGCATTATAATGACCAGTATCTGACTTTTGAGACGTGAACAAAAAAAAAAATTAAAAAAGTGCTGGTTTGATGGAAAATGTGTTTGTCTTTCAAGGTCTTGTTTACCGTAGCAGCTAAAGTGGATCAGAATGCCTCTCAATGATGACCAGAACAGTGATTCGGATTCCTCGCGCCTCTCGGAAAGCACAGCTTCTTCCAGCGACTCTGAATATTCAAGACAGAGCTTTAACAGCGATTCTTCCAGCAAACCCAGTTCCCCAGCGTGTAAGCCTGTTTCAACCTTACCTGCATCGTGCATAGACAGATAAGGCTAACTTCTCTCATTTCTCTTTGCTGTCGTGGGTAGAACCTGGGATTCTGAATCTCTGTTTAAGAGTATTCAGAGGAAAGCATGGCTTTCTCTCTGCTATGAAGCAGCACATCTCCTTGTGCGTGGAGCACCAGCAGCAGCTGTATCCGTGGGGGGCTCCCTGTGCACTCCTTCCCTTCAGACAGTGTAAGAAAAGTGTGACACCATGGGCACCCTAATCTTGAGCTAATCTTGATATTGGTAGCAGTCTCCCACTCAACCAGATAGGCTTTGTGCAAAGGGTGGGTTTCTTCTGTTTGCTCCATACCTAAATCTGTAACTTACAGATGTGTAATGTTACTTTAAGTTATATGAAATTAATCTCAAACTCTTTGGTTTTGTTTTCATAAATATTAGGGTGAAACAATAAAAAACACTCGCACAAGGAAGGTATCTTGAGTAATGACAAATGAAACCGTGGTTAAGATGTGTTTCATGTTCACATCTGTAAGCATTCTCAGACCATGAGTACTTCTTAGTGTCTATGGAAGTGAATTCTTACATTAAAACAACTTGTTAGTGGAGCTGCAGCTTGTAGCTGGCTCTTTGTCTTTATTACCAGTCTTCAAAGGCTCAATTCTAAACACTAAATTAAATGACAGAATTTGTGGATTTAGAAACTTTGGGAATTTACTCTTGCTTTCCAACGTAGAGCTTCAGTTATGTTGTTAATACTCCTTTCTGAAAAGGGAGTATAACTTCTGATGCATCTGCTTTGGAGAGGTTCTAAAGTCAGTAACTTCAGAACCTTCTCTACAGGCAATAAAACTACTGCATAACCATCATGTGCCCAGAATTATAATGGGCAGCTGGGATCTGTTACTGCCTGTGCTTTCAGTCTGGTGGGTTTTACAGAACAGTCAATTGGAGATCTGTGGAATGCAAGATCCTGTTTCAAAGGAAAAAAGATATCATAGTTAAAATGTAGAAATACTAAATTGCTCTTAAAAATGCTATGAGGCTTGTGTGGTGTTACTCTCACACACACCCCTGATAAGCTGGGAGTTTCCACATTAGTGTTTGAAGAAGATATAAAGGCCTGGTAATCCTTGGTTGTTTCTTCCAGAGTACTATAGTCCAATTAGAAGGCAGTAAAATATCTAAATTTTAATATTTTCAATTGCACTTATCAACTATATGTATTTAGCTCGAATTGATCTTGTTTGTTCCAGCAGCAAGCCCTCCCAAGGTTATTACATTTGATGAACTGATGGCAGCTGCAAAAAATTTGACAGATTTGACTCTAGCTCATGAAATTGCTGTAAATGCAAATTTTTGCATAAAACATGAAGACTTGCCACAGAACAGGTAAGAGCTTGATTTTTTGGCAAAAAGCAGCACTGGGGTTGGGGAAGGGAGGAGGAATGAATGGAGCAGCAAATGAAGATAAACAAACAAAAAACAGCAAAAAAAAAAAAAAATCAACGAAGCCAAAACATCTTGGAAGGCCTTGGCTTTTTATCCTGCACCTCCAGGAGTCACTGTCAGAGCTGTCTTGCTTGGAACAAGTGTTGCAGTCCAGCTGAGTAGATCCACTGTCTTTGGAGCATGTTGCTCTGTCTTAAATGTCATGTGGGAGATAAAAGGCTAATGCAATATGAATGCACGCTGTGGAGGTGGGCATCGGTCTGTTCTGTGCAGTTCCAAGCCCTGTGGAAAAGATGAAATAGGGGCCTTCTCTGCAGTCATAGGTAGTAACTTGCTGGTGCCATAAAGATACAGCTCATTGTGAACGTAGCTCTAACTAGCCTAGAAGAGTTGCAAAAATGCCTGGAGATCTAGAGGAAGTGAGCAGTAACTTCCTTAATGTAGGTTGCTAAAATGTTCTTGCTTACAGACACGTCTAATTTAAGTCACCCTGGTCTTTACTTTGAGAAAACTTGGTTTAAAAATAAAAGAAAAAAACCCCAGTCTTTGAATTGCACAAGCCCCTTAACTGATAATTGATTATATGATAGAATAGTTTTTGAGAAAACTTACTACTTAACGGACCAGGATAGGACAATGAATGCAAATTCAATAAGGAAAAAAGGAAAGGTAATACCTCTTTACCTACATCTGAAATGCCTGCACCACTTGATAAAGAAACAGGTGTTTCAGGAAAGACTTGTCAGCCTAGGCCACATCTTGGGAGCTGATGATCCACAGCCCAAGAAAGATACGGTTGCAGGGCACAAGAGCTGGTGAGGTTGTGTGTTTTCCAATAAGTGGTCAGACTCATCTAACACTTTTGCCAAGGATGCACATTGAGTCTTTCCTGTATCTAATTGACAGCTTTGCAGGCACAGTGAAACAAATTGTGCACAAGGCATTTTGGGATCATTTGGAATCGGAACTGAATGAAGATCCTCCAGAATACGAACATGCTATCAAGCTCTTTGAGGAAATTAAGGAGGTAATGTTGTTCTTCCCCCTGTGCCCCAGTATTATTTTGTCAACTTAGATCTGAGAGGTCCTTACTTCACTGGCAGATCTGCTAACTCAGTCAAGCGAACACTTTCAAATTCTCTCTTCTAGAGATGAAACTGTGATTATTCAGAACTGCAAATAGGTGGCTGTTTACAGTATTAATCATGATTATGGCCATGTCTGCGTGGCAGCATGTCCACTTAACTTTCATTGCGTGATGGTTAGTTGCAAGTCAGCTCTTTTCTCAAAGCTTTGCATCTTGAGTGGCCTCTTTCCAGTGAGGTACTGTGAACTTAGGGCATGAACAGGAGTATAAACATGACTGCACCTGCCCAAATAGACTTCATTGTTTATGATTGTTGCACAAAGGGAGAATACAAACAAACCATCAATCCTGGCACAATACGAAGTCTTTCAAAATTTTAAGTTGGTAAATGTTTGTTCTACAGGGCAGCCTCCCAATTTTTGAAAGAGTCTCATTGTTGGCATGCTGTCTGGTGTACTGACTTTGAGCGTTTTCGCAGAACTGTACTGTGATCCTTTTAACAGTCTTTTTTTTTCCCCCTGCTACCTTAGATAATGTTTGGTCTTAATGTGTCTTGTTATAGCTGGTCAGTGCTTCAGCATGTTTACAAAGTGGCTTGCTGTTTATTGATAACCCTTTCCTTTTTTTTTTCCCCCCCTTCTTTAGATTCTTCTTTCCTTCCTGACTCCTGGATCAAACAGGATTCAAAATCAAATTTGTGAAGTTCTAGATACAGATCTTATAAGGCAGCAGGCAGAGCACAATGCTGTTGATATTCACGGGCTAGCTAACTATATCATCAACACTATGGGAAAGTTATGTGCTCCGATAAGAGACAATGATATAAAACAGTTAAAAGCAACTGACAATATCGTAGAATTACTGAGGTTGGTATCTGGGTGTGTTTTCAGAGGAAGAACCTCTTCTCTGAAAGAGCACTGGGAGTAGAAGAGGGGGGTAAATTCTTAAAAAGTCTTAAATTGCATCAGTTTATGTAACACCTGTTTTCAGCTGTAGGAAAACTTATTTTTATACAGAAGCATTGAAGGGGAGGAGCTATGACACACTGTGACCAGAATACTGTGTGTCTCACTTCTTAATGAAATGGGTAGGATGCCGAGATCAAACACTATCAGCTCTGAGTATCTAAGCCACTGAACAAAAAAAGCACTCTTGCAGTAACCTGCTTTTTCAGTCTTGGTAATCCTTAGAAATTTGAAGCAGCATACTTATACTGTTCTTTCTTGAACTATTAATTGCATGCTTCCTCTGGGAGGCCAAAACTTGGATTTAAATTCTCTTCAGTAAAGCTCTTATTACTTGAACTTGTGTAAAACAGTTGCACAAAACGGCAGAAATCAGTTTACTGCTCCTTAGGTACAATGAAGAGTAAATGGTAGTTGTTCTACTATTTTGTTGCAGGCAAAACTGGATTAGTCTTTCGAGTACCCTGGAAGATAGGTAACATGTCTGTTATGGTGAAATACTGATGGAGTTTATTTCTGTCAGAAATGAAATTAAAGTGCTAATGTAGGTGTACCTCACATGTGCTGGTTAAAAGCAATGTATTATTTTAACTGTCAAATTTTAAACTCCTCCTTTCAGAGAAATATTCCGTGTTTTGGACCTGATGAAAGTGGATATGGCTAATTACACAATCCAAAACCTTAGGCCATACCTTCAGCGTAATTTGGTGGACTATGAAAGAACAAAATTCCAGGAAATTCTTGAAGAAACACCAAGTAGGTATCATACTGTGTTTGATTTAAACCTTTATTTTAAAAGAGAACTATTTAAAGGCATGCTATAAAAATCTATTGATTGTAGTTAATTTGGAGGAAAATTTCAGTTTCTTGTCTGGATCTAACTAATGCAAAAATTCTTTGACAAGCAAGCTACCAATGGGCAAATTGCATAAGGTGCTATAAAGTATCTTCATCTAATCTGGGGTGCTTTCAGACTAATTTTTATTTGCTAAATTGGTTGGCATCTGAAAAACAACAAACAATGGCTCTTACTGTCTGGTGGCAGAAGCCCTGCATACTGAAAGATGAGATTATATCTCTTTTCTTTGCAGCGAGTCTCGTTATTCTGAAGTAAACACGTAAAACCAGTTAGTATGCCCAAAAGTTGGAAGGAACCAGGTCAATTTTTTAAATAAAAGGCAGGCTCTGAGGAAAACTACTCCGATGCAAAGTCGACTTCATCCTCTATTACAGGTTTTATGTAACGTGATTAAATGTTTCTTCACAAAAATAGATTTTTCAAGAAGAAAAAGTAAACTTGCTAACATCTGGAACAGGAGCTTCTGTAATAGGAGCTTTGAGGCACTGATACAGCCTGTCGTGTGCAGCCTGTGAAAGAACTCTTTAAAAACATTTCATTTGCTGTTAACACAGTTTATCTCCCTTCACCTCTACTTTAAAGTCTCGTGTCCCAGCTATTAAGCGGCCTCCCAGAAAAAGGGGGGAAAAAGTGCTTTGGGAACTCAAACTTTGAGGCTTTTTTTTTTTAACACAAAAATCTTGGCAAATTTAGTTTGGGGATTGTGCAAGCTAGCTAGACTATGATCGTATTCCATTTGTCACTGTAAGTGGAAAAAAGTGAGGGAAAGAATTTACATGTGTGAAGGCTCAGCTGTCCACTATGTTTGTTTAGTCTCCAGAAGTTCAATACTCTTGTTTTTGTGTACAACTCTTAAGCTAGAGCTTATTTTGATGAAAGCATGCAGTAAATCTGTGCGGATTTGCAATGCTTAGGTGCCCTGGACCTCACAACAGAATGGATAAAGGAAGCAATAGAAGATGAATTGTCATCTATTTCTGATGAATCTTCATCATCCCCTGGTGCTGATAGTAGTTCTAAACGAATTATTAGTCCTACACTGGTGCTAAACAACGGCTACTTGAAACTGTTACAATGGGATTATCACAAAACAATTCCAGAGGTAAGAGGTACATTTCAATGTCTTCAGATTTCTAGCTCTGTGAAAGCATTGCTGTAATGTAATAATCCTGCTATTGATGACAACAGGTGAAGTATACTCTTGCACTTCTTAAATTTCCAAATGGTCGGGACTTAGCAAGTATATGTTAAAATCGTTTCTGAGTATGAGATGGGCAAGTTAATAGTGAGAGGAGAGTAGGGTAAAGGTTGTTCTCCCTCTATCACAGCTCACCAGCTCCACCCTAAGAGCAGTCTTGGCCATGGTCAAAGGTTGGGCCTTGTACTGCCAGCACTTGGATTTCTATATCTTTGGGAGAACTGACTATAGCACCCTGTTTTCCCAACAGCAGCAGGAATTGGTGGCATCACTCTTGCTTTAGAACAGAACTGGTAAAAACCTGAAACCCACTGACGTAGATATTGACCCTTTCTCAGGGCATATAATCTGTTGCTTCAAGAATCACTCTTCATTTTTATCTTCCAATTCCTGATCAGTGACCTCTGCAACTTTCCGTAAAGCCAATTTGAAATTGGCCATCAGTCAGGGCTAAAATTAGCATCTGCAGTGAGCGCCTTAGCTATACTTAGAGGTCTGGCAGAGAATTTACTAAATACATGAGGATGCTCTTAGTGTTCTCAGTCAGTGGACAGACACCTTACTCATATCTTTCTTCAAATGGTTTTGAATAAGAACTATAAAGAGGTATCTCCTGGTGCATCCAGTTTGTTGTACTACAAAATTACTAGGGTACAGTTGGATGTTGATGCCCCTGTGCTTCTCAGTGGAGGGATTTGTTTAGTTGAGCTCTTTCTAACCTAAGTCACTTCAGCTGTATCTTGCTGTGGGAATTACTTGCATTCTTGGTATGATCCAACTGGCTTTTTGCCTGTATCACTCGCAGAACCTGCTCTGGTGGCTGAACTGGTGGTTGTCAGTACAGTTGTTCACCACTGCTTCATCAGTTACACATTATGACACTTTTCAAAGGATGACTGAATCCAGAAGACTATTCTGTCTGTAACCTGGATCATTACAGTGTCCTATGGATCCCCTGAACGTTCCACATCATGGGCTGAATTATTGGTCACATATTTCTGTCAGCAGTGATGAGGAGTAAGATGCAATGCCCTGAGTTTCCTCTGTACTTGAAAGCATTGCCTTTCTTCCCAGCAGAGGCTTACTTCTGGTACTCATACATAATCCTGCTTTAGGCAATACCACATGTTCAGGGTATTTCAGTTGCTGTCTCTTCTGACTTCGCATATTCGTGATTAAAAATATTAATGCTTTGTTACTACATCCTGTGCCTGTCCTTTTTCCCTGACTTTCTCCTTCTGTGTTCCTAAATTAGTATTATTGTTTTAATTCTAGACTCTAATAACAGATGAAGCTCGTCTTCAGGAGTTGAGAGAAAAGCTCAATCAATTAAAAATCATAGCTTGTGTTTGTCTCATAACAAACAATATGGTGGGTGCAGCAATTGTAGATGTGCCTGATTTTGCTGACCAGCTGAAAAGGATCTCTGTTCCTCTTCTTGAAGGCATGAACAAGAAGTAAGGCTGTACTTTTATCACTCTATTTTTATTTTTTTAACAGGAAATACTAGGTGGATCTGAAAAACCTTGGAAACAATCCCAGTGTCATAGCCAGTGCCTTTATTAAGATGCCAAATTTTAATAATCTATATTTATATTCCTGTTACAGTATAAGTCCACTGTATGTTAAGCACGTTTTCAAATTTATAATTTAACCTTGATGTTAGTCTACAGAATTTGGAGCCTAGTACTAAAGTTCATTCATATCCTCCAAACACTGGAAAGACAATGGCAACACATTCACTGAAGTGTGTTGGCAGTTGCTTCAAACTTGTAGGTAGTTTAAGCTATTTTGCTGCCTATCTCTGCTGCCACTTGCACAACAAGCAAGTCTGATGGGATCTGAAGGAATCTTAAAATATTTTTCCAATCTGCTTTTTCTCATTAAATGTGGCCCAGGATAAGCATAAGGGCAAAATGATCTGGCATCACTGCTACACACTTTTAAATTATTTCTTTTTTTTTCCCCCTCCAGTTTGAATCATAATTAGGTCCTTAATTAATCTTCCACATGAAGATTGTGGTCCTGTATTTGTATGTAAATCTGCAAAAGCAAAAGAAAACTTCTGAATTCTCATTGCAGAGAGCAGGTGGAAAAGGGAAAGGACACAAGCGAGGTCACCGTGCAACTTATGCTACAGAACCTTTAGAAGTTAATGCTTTTCTATTTCTTTTTTCCAGAACTTTTGATTTGAAGGAGGCTCTGAATGCTATTGGTGTCCAGGTTTGCAGCAAAGTGAACAAGTCTTTAGCTGAAAGAGATCTTCCCGTGCTTAGTGAAGAAATGCAGAGTAATTTAATGGGTCAAATCGCTCATATTGTTGAAGATAACAATCCTGTCAGTTCCTTGATTGGTCAGTAAGATAATAATGTTCTTACTGTATGTGTCTATATACAAACTTACTCCTAGCAAACTTAATCATCTGTCTAATTATTTTTTTAAAATACTTTGCTACTGCAGTAAAATTCTGGGTCAGTTAAGAGTGAGGAAATGTTGTTTACCCGTAGATAATGTTAGTGGTAATGCTGCAGTGCATGGTTAGTTGCAGTGAGGAATAATTTTAAAAGTGTCTGTACAAACAAGCCTAGAGACAGTAGTATTTTGGAGAAGAATTTAGAAAAATGGGTGCTCTTCATTTTCCCTTCTGTCTGTTCTGGATTTAAAACTAGTGGTCTCTTTAGAATCATAGAGTTGCCTAGTTTAGAAGGGACCTTTAAGATCTAGTCCAGCTATCAACCGAACTGATAAAAACAATCACTAAACCATGACCTTAAGCACTATGTCTGCCTGTCTTCTGAATGCCTCCAGGGGTGATGCCTCTACCACTTCCCTGGGTAGCTCATTCCAATGTTTAATAACCCTTTCAGTGTTAAAAAAACTTTCCTGATATCCAATCTGTGCCTCTCCTGGTGCAGCTTGAGGCCACTTCCTCTGGCCCTATTGCCTGTGACTTGGGAGAAGAGATGAGACTGACCCCAACCTCTCTACAACTTCCTTTCAGGTAGCTGTAGAGAGTGGTAAGGTCTCCCCTCAGCCTCCTTTTCTCCAGGCTGAACAGCCCCAGCTCCCTTGGCCTCTTCTCATAAGACTTACTCTCCAGACCCCTCACCAGCTTTGCTGCCCTTCTCTGAACCTGCTCCAGCACTTCAATGTCTCTTTTGTGGCAAGGGGCTCAAAACTGGCACAGTAGTTGAGGTGGGGCCTCACCAGCGCTGAGTACAGGGGGATGATCTCCTCCTGAGTCCTACTCACCACGCTGTTCGTGATACAGACCAGGATGCTGTAGGTCTACCTGGGCACACTCCTGGCTCACTTTCAAATGGCTGACAACCAATGCTCCCAGGTCCTCTTCTCCCAGGCAGTTCTCTAGTCAATCTTCCCCAAGCGTGTAGCGNACTGGCACAGTAGTTGAGGTGGGGCCTCACCAGCGCTGAGTACAGGGGGATGATCTCCTCCTGAGTCCTACTCACCACGCTGTTCGTGATACAGACCAGGATGCTGTAGGTCTACCTGGGCACACTCCTGGCTCACGTTCAAATGGCTGACAACCAATGCTCCCAGGTCCTCTTCTCCCAGGCAGTTCTCTAGTCAATCTTCCCCAAGCGTGTAGCGTTGATGGGGTTGTTGTGACCCAGGTGCCAGGTCCTGCACCCGGCCTTACTGAACCTCATCCCATTGGCCTTGGCCCATCAATCCGGCCAGTCTAGATGCCTCTGCAAAGCCTTTCCTACCCTCAAGCAGCTCTTTCTTTGAGTCTACTTCATATTAGGTAATGGAACTTGTTGTAGCAGGTTTGTGCTCTGCCTTGCAGGAGGTAACTTAAAGAAGCTTTTAGTACTGTTGCCCATCAGAAGCAGTGGGCTTGGGGAAAGAGTTGTTACCTACGTAGGTAGATTTTTTTGCTGTGCTGACATGCAGGGTGCTTACAAAGTGAATGTAGCTTTGTTTTGGGTTTACACTTTTTCTGAACATACTTTATATTCCACTTCAGACAAACGAATCCAGTTCTTCATGAGAAGCTTGCTTGCTCTTCCGAGTTTTCAGAAGTGTATGCCTACTATGCCAGGAGGCCTTTCTGTGATTCAGACGGAGATGGAGTTTGTTGGATCTCAGTATGCGAGCATTGTAAACTTTAATAAACAAGTTTATGGACCATTCTATGCAAACATACTTAGAAAGCTACTTTTTCCCGAGGCTCCAATGGGAAAAGCAGAAACGGAAGCACCTACCAGTTAAAAAACCGGACCTATTTTTGTTTTACCCTTGTTTCACCTTCCAAGACAGTGATCCGACTTCCCCACTAAGAAGAGTCCACTCCACTGACTATTAACGAGAGAGATTTTGTAATATGTATGCAGGAAGTTTCTGAAATTCACTGAAAAAATTAATTTCAAGGACATACATATTTAAATAGGCTAAATTTTGTTTAATGGATTGTGTCACTTGTAATAGCCAGTGAATTATTAAGTTTTCAAGACTAGCACTTATGATTTGCAGCAGGAGAGCGCTGTCAAAGTACTTTTTGCCACCATTAAAACATAACATTATGTTTCAACTTAAATATATTTTTCATATAGCAATGCAATTACGAAATGACAAAACAATTGTAGATAGAATGTACTATGCTTACCTTGTATTTTTGTAGAGCAGCGTCTAATAATGCAACTGTGTTTTTTGAAAAGACTTTGAAGCAAAAAAAAGTATAGCATTACTGCTTTTGTAACCTAAACCAAGTTCGTACTCGGCCAGGTTCTGGTACTCCTGCACTTACTGGACCCAGAGCTTCGCCTCTGTTACGTTATGGAATGCCAGTATTACAAGCTGTGTGGAGTACAGCAGTTACAGAAGCAGCGTTCGCCACCTGAAGTAGGAATCATTCAGAACTACTCAACTGTAATGGAGATTAATGATAAACACCTAAGAAACAATGGGAGGGGGGGAGGTGTGAAGTAAATTTCTATATATAATGTTTATAAAAAACTTGTTTTTTCAGTGCAGGCCATCCAGATTTTAAATCTAATCTCTAATATGTGTATGTACTGATCTTTTATCTTAATGGGTATTAAGTATTTTTAATTCAGGTCTTTCTGACCTTTATTCCCAAAAGCACTTAAGAGTGACCTTACAGTGTACCATAGAGCAGTTTCCTCTTCTACATTCTGTTGGATTGAGGGCATAAGATATTCAGAATGTTTTCTGGGGTCTGAAAGCAAGAACCCAAATCATTAGTCATTCTTGAAAATAGGACTAGTTTCTCACTGAATCAGCAGAAGTCAAATACTGCAGTTTTCTTCAAATTCCTTTGGAATAGACCCCAATACTTAGTTCCCATTTAAGGCAACAGAAATCTTGCATACAGAGAAGGAAGAGGCTTGAAATTGATTAATATGGAAGTAAACTTTTCTAAGTTTACACAGGCTTTATTTTGCATATTTCAGATTACTGGGAATAGATACTGCTGGAATACTTACTATAGACATCTTGTCTATGAAATTGAATCATAATTTACTTGAAAATGATCTTTTAATATATTATCATATAATAGTCCTTTTAAAATGTCATATATATATATAAACTCCATGTGGTACAAGTTATATAGCTTGTTTTTAATATTTTATATTACAGTCTATTTTTTATGAAGAGACAAAAAATTGCCCGTAAAAGCTTAATGTGTCTCACAAATTGTGTATGTACATCACTGTGTTTATCATAAAGATCTAAAAAAAATGGGCATTATTAGCACTGTGGTTTTGTAGTCCATTTTTACAGAACTGTGCACTCTTTTCAGTAAGGGAAATGACTTCTAGTCAGTTGTTCCTCAGTGTCCAAAAACTTTGGACACATGTACATGGTAAGAAACACTTTCTTCAAAATGCCTTCTTAGAAAAGAAATTTCTCTCTAGTGCACTTCTGCTCTATCCCTGGTAAAAACATTGCACAAAATAAAGATGAATGCATATTTTAAAGGGAACAGTTTCCTGAAGGCTGGGAGAAAGGAACTCTTAGAATACAGCAATTGTGCCACTAGATGAAACAGGCTCGCTCAGATAAATATGAAAACCTGATATACAATTTGAAATCACCAAGAGAAGAACGCGTTTCGAAAGCTGTTACGGGGAATTAAATCTTAGTGATTTGCTACATCATTAGAAATACCTAAACTATTTTCAGCTTCAGCCAAAAGAGGATTTTATGAATATTTGAAGATTATGTATAACATGATTATGAAATTTTTATCATTTTTATCGCAATACTTTGTATGCATTCTATTGTAAAAAATAAATATCAAGCTGTAGATCTTTAATGTACTGGGGGAACTGTCATACTAGTTTTTACCCATAAATGTTAAAAAAAAAATTCATTGAGGGGTTTTGGCAATTAAGGAGACTTGCAAAGGGCATTTTATAGCATGGCCTATGTTTCAAGTGATTGTTTAATGTATCTTAATTCTTATTTAATGTTTCAAACATGGACATTGTATCTGTTTAATGTCATGTGTTGCATGCTGTTTACGCTACCGTGACTAAAACGCACTTGCCTCTACTCTGAAGTTGTCCTTGTGAAACAAGATGCCATTCTGCAGCAGCTTCCTTTTGTTGAATTACAAATATTTGAGGTTTTGTATGCATTAAATTTTGTTTGTGATACCACTAGTGGTGAAAAGTCATTTATGCAAACTTTCTGAAATGTAATGGATTGTTAAAAGCTAAAGATAAATTACTGCACTAATAATATGTTGTGACTCTCTTCTTTTTGTGTAACTTTTCAGTTGCAGCTGGAGTGTAGAGTAGTGACTTTTACCCAGTTGTATAGCTAATGCTCCAAACAGTTTCTTGCTAAAATCTGACTTCTTGAAAGAAGGTTGTGCTGGGTTTGTGTGGCAAGGTTTTGGTAGTGGGGTGGCTTCTGTGAGAGGCTGCTAGAGGCTTCTCCCATGTCCAGTAGAGCAGCTGGCTCCAAGTTGGACCTGCCCTTGGCCAAGGCTGAGCCCATCAGTGATGGTCGTAGTGTTCCTGGGGTAATATAGTTAAGGGGGGGAAACCCAACTGTGGTGGAACAACAGCTGAAGAGTGGCAGAAACAACGCGATAAACTGGGTGCAACCCCCATTCCCCCTCACCCTGTGCTGCTGGTGGGGAGGAGATAAGAGAAATTGGGAGTGAAGTTGAGCCTGTGAAGAAGAAAGGAGTGGGGGGAAGGTGTTTCAAGATTTGGATTTATTTCTATAACCAACTGTGATTAGGTTGGCAATAAATTAAATTAACAGTTGAGTCTGTTTTGCCCATGATGATAATTGCCAAGTGATCTCCCTGTGCCTATCTTGGCCCGCCAGTCTTTTGCTGTATTTTCTCTCCCCTGTCCAGCAAAGGAGGGGGAGAAATTGAGTGGCTTTTGTGGGTACCTGTGGTTTAGCCAGGGTCACCCCACCACAAAGGCAATTTGTATACTTGATTGTAGCTCCCCTCTTGGGAACAACAAACTGGCAAAGAACTTAACCAACTGCGATACGTGCTTGGTTTAGAAAGGTAAGAAGGAACTCTTAAACCTCTTAACTCCCACTTTTAATCTATTATAGTTTTATATTGTAGAAGTAATCATGATTTCTGATGACATGCTAACCATGGCTAACAGAGCCAGTTGTGGGGTAATGGGTCATCAGATTGACATGATTGCTTGATAAACATGGAGTGAGTTAGATGAAAGGCCGTGTCAGATATTGTCGTGTATTAGACCAACTCTCCAGGCTGACTCTCTCCACTTGAGGCAGGAAATGGAATGGAAGTGGTCTGGAATGTCGTGTTTAACCTGGGCCTTTGAGTCCAGGATGCATGCAGCCCAGACCAAATTCAGTGAACTCTGTGTAGAATCTGAGTCAGAGCAGATGCTTGAGTACAAGCACTTTTTTTCACACTCTGCTTTTACAATGTACTTAGCAATGATTGCATGTGAATAATAAAGACTTTGCAAAAATCCCTAATGTTTANAGCATCAACACTTGTGAAGAAAAAAAAAGCCAGCGTACAGGTGATCCAGCCACAGCATTCAACACCAAGATCAGAAAAAGCCAATAACAACACCAAAAGCCTATTCTCCACGGTGCTTTGCACGCTAAAAACTGTGAAAAATCAGTTTGTACCCAAATTGCCCTGTTTCCTCCACCTGCCTGCTCCTGGGGAAGCAGTGAGGGAGCTGCCAGGGCCTGCTCATGGCAGTGAAGGTGTCTCAAGGATTTTGGGGGGGGGATAACCCCCACATACTGAAAGGCATTAAGTCTCCTACAAGGAGACGGAGTATTGGAAGGGAGAGGCCTGAGGGCTCTTAGCAAAAGCCCCGTCCTTCGCCATGTCTGTGTTTCCCTACCCCAGGCCTCCGCAGGCCCGGAACCTTGTGGCGGTGCTGCAGGGGGACGCCTTTAGCTGCCGCACCGCGGGTCCCTCGGCCTCGTCCTCCGCTGCCGGGGCGGCGATGGAGGCGCTGGCCCAGGAGCTGGGGGCCCTGACGCCGGAGCAGGCGGCGGCTCCTGTGAATACGGTGGAGGTCAGCGGCGGCCGGGGGGCGGGAGGGCGGCCGGGGCGGCAGGCAGCTCTGCCCGCTGAGGTGCGGGCTCCCTGCCCGGCCTCCTTCTCCTGCAAACGCCGGCAACAAGGCTTCTGCCCTCAGCAGAATGCTTGAAGTTTGCCAATGGCCTGGCGTGTGGAGGAGATAAATGGCCACGTTTCGGGTCGTTATGGCCGAACTGGGCTTTTTAAATTTTTTTTTAATTTATTTTTGGTGAAAAGAGCACGTCAGAAACGGAGCCTGAGAACCTCGTGTGTGTTTTGCCTTGAATTCCTCCCTGTGCGCCTGCATGGCAAGGGACAACCTTTTGCCACAGCATTGCCACACGCTTCTAAATGCTGAAATCAAAATTATGAGGTGCTGGTGGTGTGTGAGTATTTTAGGATACTCTCCTGTAGAGCGAAGGGATGCAAACTCCTTCTGTGCTGCCTGGCATTGCCTTTGCTCCCTACCGGCATCCCTCATCCCAGATCTGGGAGAAGGTGATGCCTATGGGTGTAAGATGATGTCCCCTGTGATCGCCAAAGAGAAGTTGTTTGGGAACTGGGGAAAAGTTTGCAGGAACCTTGTTATACTCACATTCGTCAAGACTTTTTTTAGATAGTTTTGCTAAATATTTGTAGGAATTGGGGGACTGGTAGATTTTACCTTGGTGCTCCAAGGACTGAGATTCTTGCACGCATTTTGTAAAGTAAAAGTTGTAGCAAGGCTTTCCATGCTAGGAATGTAACTTACAGTGTTAACAGGGAAGAAAAAAAAAGAGTTAGTTGTTCTTAAATGAAGACATGGTAGTAAGGATATTCTTTTAAGACATACATATTTTCACATAAGTTGCTTTTAGAAAAGATAGTGTCCCATTGAGTCCTGATTAAATGTTGCGTGGTGCACGTGGCTTACTAAGATTATCTGAGTCATGGTTTTTGTTGCTTTTTTCCTAGATGGATCAGATTTTAAATAATGTTATTGTTTTTTTAAAAAAAAAACAACAAACAAACAAGCTTAACAATTTTAGATATTTGGTTACTCTTTGGAAATCTATTTCAAATTGGTTTTTGTTTTCAGGAAAAATGGAGACTTCTTCCAGCGTTTCTAAAGGTTAGTGTTATGCACTTGTTTCATGGCATGAATACTCTCTCTCCTGTCTAACTTCACACCCTAGCTTTTGCTGTTTCCCAGAATACCTGTCCTTGCCCTCTGTATGCATTTTGCAATTTTATTTATGGTTTTAAGTTCATGCAATTATGGATAAACTTGTTATATAGATTGGTTTCTTGATTAATCTGTAAATTAATTTGTGGGACCATCCTTTTTGAGGTTGGTATTTTTCTGTAGCTGTTTGGAATGAATGATGTATATGGTATAATTTTTCCCAGTTATTTTACAGTTTTACTGGCACCCAGAGACCCCATTCATGGTCTTTAAATGAGACTGTGGTGTTACATTTGTACTTGTGTTTGTCATAGGAAACACGTAATCACAGATCTGAATTGTGCAAAGGTTACATGTATGTATATCTTCCCTCATGAATGTCAGATCTTGATTGAATTCAAAGATTATTAGTGTCTTAATTTCAGTGCTGTTCATATAATCTGGTATTAGTAGAAGGCACAGTTCTATATAAAATGCCATTGGATATAACAACAGGACTAACAAACTGAAGTATCATAAAGACAGCAGGTAAAGTCTGTGATGTGCACAGGTACCTTCAGGGAGTTGCCACCACCTCTGCACCTGTCTGAAGTCTTTGGAAAGGTTCCCCGCTTCAACGAGACTCTTTTCAGCCTCGTTTTGTTAATTCCTTTCCTTGCCAATTTCAATACCCGCACTTCTCTTTTTTGTTACACTCTTGAGGGTTTGATCCTGACAGGAGAACGGAGTTCACAAGTCAGTTACAGTTTGTGTATGTTTTCACTCTGGTTCAGGGCCACGAAGGTGCTGCAGGGCCATTATGAATCCTGGTTTTGTGTCTCTCCTAGCAACCACGGGAACTTCCATCACGAGCCTGAGCTAGTGATATTGTCTGAATTCTTGAGACTGTGCAAAAGAGAGGGCTGCTGATTGTGAGGTGCAATTTACTGTCTGCTTTAAGCCAAGTGTATCCATCCCACATTATTTCCAGCCAGTGAGCCCTTTACTCTGGGGCTGCTGCTGGTGGTCTGGCCGTCCTGTTAAGTGCTGGTTTATTTATGCCAGCAGTGACACAGTTATACAAAGCTTTGTTGTACATTACAGTTTCTATAATGGAGTTTTCTTTCAATAAAGCTCTTGATACTGCCCCATAACAAAATGGAAAGAACCACTAGCCCAGTTTCTAGACACTAATAAGTCCATAATATTTTCTTACCTATATCATATGACATGCAATTTTTTTGTAAATTAGGAAAACTTTTATCTAAAGAATTTTGCTCTGAAGTCATTCCTCCTTTGTCTTAACCCATGAAGGCTTCACTGCATCTGTCCTTCTAAGCTTCCCATTTCGACTTTACTGGATCTGTCATTCTAAACTTCCCATTTCTTTCTAATAATTTCAGAAAGAACTGTTGCCTGTCAGCAAACTATGTAAATGCATCTGTTTTCTCTTTGAAGTTTTAAGTCTTGTAAGGTGTTAGTTGTCGAATGATGTTTCGAAGCTTAAAGCCCTGAGAGCGTGTAAGCATGTGTCTCGAGAGCAGTCAGCACTCTTTCCTTTCCAAGGCTGGATTTTGCACTGTAGTTAGGATATTACACCTCTTATTTATGCATACACCATTCTATTAACAAAATGAATACTTCTCTTACTATTCCTTCAAGCCAAAATTTTTCTTTTTTTCTTTAATCCCAGATCATTGTATTTAGCATAATCCTGCTTCTTTGGATTGGCCTAAATGCCTTAAACTTAAATCCTTGAAATCTACTGGATCAACTCATTACCTGGGGGAATGGGGTACTGTTTATCCCATATGATATTACCCCTGGGTGTGTTCTCTTTCTTCCTGCCTACAAATCAAACTTGGATTTCTTATTAGTGTTCTGCCCTCCTGTGGCTATTTTCTTGCTTATTGACTTCTCTTTTGCTCTCTGCTGTAGTTCCGTCTCCCCTGTCTCCTTGGCTCTCCCTTTCATTCTTCTTTATGCCAGCTGTTCATGCTATGGTGCAGGCAAATTATTTCTCAAGCAGCACACATAGTTAATTATACTATAAATGGTTAAAATTATTGACAAAATAATGGCAAACAGATGAAATATTTTGACTTGCAATGGCTCTTGTTTGTTTATATGAATTTCAAAGTCTGTTGGGTGTCTACTTTGTACAGTTACCAAATTACTTTTGTGCCTCAAAGAACAATGACAGCTCTGGTGTAAACCTGGAAATGTACAGTGCAGAACCAGACCAATCATCCAGGCAGTTCTCAGAAGTTTGTCAACTGAAAGAATTTAGCACGGATCCAAAAGCACTTATAACTGCTTGTATCTTAATTTCTGCCTTGTATGATTAACATTATTGAAGCTAATTTTATTTGCATGTGTTTTCCAGGTGAAAGGACTTGTGAAGCAGCACATAGACTCATTCAACTATTTCATCAATGTAGAGGTATGCTTTCTTGGTGGGAAGAGAGTGGCTCTGAGTACTCAGAAAAAAGGCACACGGTTCTATTTTATTTTATTTTATTTTATTATTTTTTTCTCCCCTTCAGATAAAGAAAATCATGAAGGCCAATGAAAAAGTTACAAGTGATGCTGACCCAATGTGGTACTTAAAGTAAGCATGAAATTATTTCCCTGTCAGTAGTAGTATGCATCCTATCTCATGGGTTTGTTATTTGCTGTAAAATGTTTACAGGCACCTGTGTAGGTGTAAATCAAGAGAGTGTTTTCCACAACTTATCTCTTATTTGAAGCAATGCAAGATGGGAAGATTTAAAGAATAATCATGTGAAGCAGTCTTAGTAGGCTATTAGCAATACCTTATGTCACCATTTTCTGTAATTTAGTGATCTCAGATGACATGTAGGAGTTTCTTTTTGTCTGTTTTCAAAGGCAACTTGGGGGTTTTTGCATGTGTAAAAAAGTAAAGTTTAAAATTTACTAACTAGAACACAACTCAAATACAATGAGTTATTTTGGGAAGATTCATTGCTCATTGTTAATCAACCTGTGTTCATCGAAGTAACTTCATTTTTCAGTAGATGTAGAATTCCACTTCCTTCAGGTTGCCTGAAAAATATTTGGCTCATTACTCATTTTGGAACTGTTTGCATTACAGGTACCTCAATATTTATGTGGGTACTCCGGATGTGGAAGAAAGCTTCAATGTGACACGACCTGTATCACCTCATGAGGTATTAATGTTGCACCTGTCTTGGTTGTTTGATGCTGGGAATGTCTTGGGTGGTGGCTGCACGTGACTTTATTTTGAGTACGTGTGCCACGTTAGGTGATATGGTATGTGCCACCATCACTATAGAAGGAAGTCTCAGATTTAAGTGTCGCATAATAAATGTTCTTCATATTTATTTTTTTCTGACATATGCAAATAGGTGTGTTCAGTGTTCCATGCTAAGTGTATTTGGGTGGATTTTCATGAAAGTAGTGAAAAGTACTTTTCTTACTTAATATTTGTCATTAGGACAGAGCTGAAGTTCTTGCTCTACAATGTGGTGTTCTTTGATGTTTTTATTAAGTTCTTTTTAATTTTAGCCTTGCTACTATCTGCACCATTGGTTGCTTCAGTCTCCCTTTTCTTTCCCAGTCATCTTTGGGAATGTATCTCTGATTTTTTGTTCACAGTTTTTAAGTGTGAGTCAGAGACCAAATATGGAAACTTTGAGGAGAAACAGATGGAAGTTGATAAAATTGTAGGACACTGGAGAAGAATGTTAGCCTTATGGGGAGTGTGTTTAACTTCTTTGCACTGCTGTAAGCGTGTAGGGTAACAAATGTATTGTGTACTTCTGGAATAAAGCTGCATCTTAGGGAGCGAGTGCTGTGACTGAAATCAGGTTGTGTTGGTTTTGGCAGGATATAAGGTAGCTTCTGTACTTAAGAAAGCCATAAACCAAGATAAGTTGTGGACCTTTTAGGATTGCTTCCAGGTAACTTAAGCCATGGAGTTCCCTTCAGAGTATTCCTCTCCTGCTGCTGTGCTTTGGGTTTTGTACCACTGCAGCAGAGGTACTGACAACTTTTTTGGCCTCAGAACAGGACCTGAGCTTGGAACTTGCACTCATTGACCTATGTAATAGCCTGTTGTCAACCTAATAGATCAATTCACAGTCTGGATGCTTTTTTCCTTGCTATATACACTTGGTACTTGAAGTTGGATTGTTTGGGGTTTTTTTCACATAGTGTGTATGACACACTTTAGACTATCATGAAATACATTCTGTACTTTGGAGAAATCTGGTTGCTTTTTTTCTTTTTGAGCCATCTAGTGACTGCCTTTTATGCATTGTCATGTTTCTGTCTCCAGCGACTTGACTCGAATCTCATTTAGTTCAATGGAAAGATTTTAAGTAAGGCAGCTCAGCAGTTAACAGTGCAATTAGATGTAATACAGGACAGATGTATCCTCATTGATGCTTAATACTAATGTACTGTTTCTCCTTTTTTCTTTTTTCAGTGTGCTTTACACATGTGAAGGCCCTAGTTATTTTCTTAAATAGGCTACCGATCAGGTCAAACCAGGAGCACAGTTTAAAAAAAACAAACAACAAAGAGATTGGATACTTCTGAGCATGTCGTTACATATCTCTGTTAGAGACTTTTAAAATTCCATCCCAAAGACACCTAAAATTATCAGATTTCATAAAGATCTAAGTATTTTACCTATTTTCAACCAAATTTGGGAGTTTTTATGCCCTTGGCTTCTTTACAGATGAAGTCATACCTGTCTTTCACCTCTAAGTATCTAGTGTAGGAGAAGTTGCCTCAAGGAAGGTGATATAAAAATACAAATGCTGGAGTATTACACTGTGTAATTCTTATTTTATATCTGTGTCTTATGTGGACAAAGTACTTGCAATCCCAAAGCCTTTCTTTCCCCAAGTTAATACTCATGAAACTGTCTAACTCTGCTTCTCACACGGTTCTTCTGGGAGTTTCATGAACCACTCATAGAAATTAATTTTAAGTAATTACAAAATTGAATTATTCTCAGTTACTTTTAAATTTGATGAAGTTGCAGGGAGCCCAATAGGATCTAGTTTCCTACAAGTCACAGCCTGAAATCTGCTGGTGCACATCAGTATTTTATTGCTAGAGAAGTTTTGCTTTTTAATTAGTTTAATGTGGAGAGAAAGAGCATCCAGTATGCAGTGATTCTTGAGATGTGTTTCTCCGTAGTTGCATCTATCAATGCACAGCACAATCTTAATTGCCTTTTTTTGATGCATAATTGATACACCGAAAGACTACAGAACAATAAATGTACAGGGCTGAATACTGATAAACCTGTAATCCTGCAGCTCAGACATACAGAATGCTCAGTGAGGTCAGGAATGACCTGCTGTGAGTTGCTCTGTTGTATTCAACAAGTGCCATAAACTTCATCTTGCATGAAGATGCTCGGTACCTTAAGGGCTAGCAGCGGTCACAGAGTGAGGCTAGGGAGAGCTGACCAGAAATATTGGATTAGAAATGATTGAGCCTTGAGCTATATCATGTCCTAGATATGTATATCCTACTGCTCTTGCTATCTGAGGAATTTGCAAACGAATTCTGGAAGTCTTTGCAGGAAGTGATGCTGTAGTGAGACTTCTGTAAGTCATCTTTAGAAACGGTGCCATGCAGTGAGGTTTGCTCGTTGTTAAGGTAGCACAGTGTCCCTCTTACTCTTGCCGGTTTCACTTCTACCAGCCTTCGTATGACAGCACAACTCTTCAACTGTTGGGAGTCTTCATATGTCCCCGAGCTGGGCTGTGGTCTCAGAGCCTGTGGCATAGTATGGTCTTTGTGTCAGCTCTGCTAAATAGTCCTGTTTGTTTAATTAAACAGTTTAGAAGTTACGCTCTGCAGTGTTGTCCTGTGAAGACACAGATCCACTGGCTGCATTTCAAACATCACAGTAATTGTATTTGCTTTTTTTGGTGGTTTATTTTAACAGGAGACTCTCTCAAACGTAGTTCATGTGCCATGAAGAGCTTGGTCAAGCTTCGCTTTGCTTACTTTCTATGTGAGCACTTACAGGACACAGGGCAAACATGGCATGTTTTAAGAGAGACTCTTCAGTTTGTAAACCAACATAGAATCATAGAATGGTCAGAGTTGGAAGGGACCTCAAAGATCATCGAGTTCCAACCCCCCTGCCATGGGCAGGGACACCTCCCACCAGAGCAGGTTGCTCCAAGCCCCATCCAGCCTGGCCTTGAACACTTCCAGGGATGGGGCAGCCACAGCTTCTCTGGGCAACCTGTCCCAGTGCCTCAGCACCTTCACAGCAAAGAAGTTCTTCCTAAAAATCTCATCTAAATCTCCCCTCTTCCAATTTAAAACCATCCCCCCTTGTCCATACTCTTCTCCTTTTAGTGCCGCCTGAGAGACATGACTTACTCTGCCCCGATAACAGTGGACATCGAATACACCCGAGGCAGCCAGAGGATCATACGCAATGCATTACCCATTGGCAGGTAAAATGCCCTATGTCAAGCTTCTAGTATTAATTTTAACTTGCTGCTGTGTTGGGAAGAGTTTTTACTGCAAAGTAAATGTAAGCTAACCTTGCTTCCTTGTTAAAAGAATCAGTGAGCAAGCTAATTTTGATTAACAGCTGTACAGGATGTGATTTTTAGGTTCTGTTATAAGATTTTGTTTTGCAGAAGCTTCTGGAAATCTATCTCCTTCCAAAGAAGGATGGGTATAAGGATGGATGTTGTCAATGTTTGTATTGATATGAAAGCAAAGAGGGAAATATGTGAAAGAATACTGGATCTGCAAGTCTTATTGTTGCAAAATGAAAATAATCATGTTTCCTTTGTAGCCAAGCTACTTCAGTCTTTCACATGTCTGTGGATGGCAAAACCAGTAAAGCAAGCATTACTACTTCCTTACAAGTTTAAGCTCTCCTTTTAAATTTGTTTGTTATAAAGCCAAGGCTGAGGTTTGTCAAGAGGGTTTGTTGAGGGTTTTCTTACCGGTTTTGTTTTTATAAAGGCTGTCAAATACCCACCCACCCCCCACATCCCCCAAGCATAGAATTTGTTTTGAATTTCTTGGAATATTTTTTCCACCACTTTCTGCTGCTTCACAAAATACTTGCTGCAGGCTTCTGTGCTAAGACACCAGAGCAACAGAGCTACTACTGGGGAAACTTAATGCCTGGGATACATATTAGAGGCATTACCTGTCTGCAGCCAGAAGATGTGATTGCAATGAGGGAATCGGATCTGAACCAGCTTCTTCTAAATGAAACTGGTAACAGCAGATCTGCAATGGTGTGTTCTTCAGTACTGTTTTTTGAGGATCAGGAGTCATTGGCCTTGGTGACTGTGCTGGCATAGATGCCAGCAGTAGCTGCATAAAAGTTAAATAGGAGGTCAACAGTTCCTGCCAGTAGATGTCCAGTTTCAGGTCTCTCTTTTCAAGCTACATGTTCAATGAAATAAGGTGGGATTAAAAGAAAAAAACTGTTGTTCATAACTTGCATGTGTTATAATTACTTTAACGTGTATATTCTCTAATTTGTTCAGAATTGGACTACTCATATTTTTCTCTCTAAGTAAAAATGTAACTGGTTTTCTTGCAGAATGCCTATAATGCTGCGAAGCTCTAATTGTGTTCTTACTGGGAAAACTCCAGCAGAATTCGCCAAACTTAATGAATGTCCTTTAGATCCAGGTACATTTGCACTCATGTTCTTTTTTCCCAACTGTGCTTTTAGTTTTAAATCTTTTTCAGTAAAGAAATACCCCATCGGTGTTTCCTGCCAACATGAAGTCGTTATGGAAACTTCAAAAGTGTATGCTTGTAACTAAAAGAAACTGTCAGGCTTTTGAAAATAGTAAGAAATAGTTGACAGCATGGAATGTTTGTATTTGCAGACAGAGTTTTCAACCACAAAAACAACACACCAAACTTTTGAAAAAGTTGAAAAGTGCATATGGTATTATATAGTGATGTCTTATATAGGAATAGAGGTGGAGTTTGTTCGTGTAGTCTGAGTAGAATGGTGTCCTCGGGAGCAGGAACTCTCATTTGCTGCCTTCTGTAAAGCAAGGATAAAGTGTTACATGACAATATTTGAAATGTGGAGAGGAGATGAAGGGTTATAACAAGCAACGTACTTGTTCTTTATCTGCTGCCTTTGAAGTGTACGCTGGGCATGTGCTGTGCTTGCTTGTGATGGCAGGATGGAGTGACGTGACCTGTGGTGATAGACAGCTACAATTTAAGAGAGAAATCTAACGTGGCTCATGTCTTACATTGTCTTAGATACGTTTTAAAAAGTAATATAAAATAAATTTCTCACTGGAGTGCTGGAGAGAGCAAGTTGGTAATTATGGAGGACTTACTATTTTTATTTGATACTAAGCATCTGAAATGGCCAGTTCTTTCTTGATGTCCTTATGATACAGTCTTCTGGCAGGCAGTATTTTTACCTAATTTGTAGAACTAACAATTCTACAACATACTTTTAAGAGGTACGATTTCCTTACAAGTTTGGGGTTATTTTTTACAGCTTTACGCTTTTTGATCTGCCTGTGAGTTCTTTCTGTCCACGTACTTCCCAAATAAAGTCTTAGATTTCAAATACTATGTGTGAACCTAGCAAATGTTCTGTTTAGTCTAGTGGAACATTTTTATAGTTATCATAGGTTCCACACACAGTTTGTTCTTTACTCCTTTACAGGAGAACTTGCTCCCCTGTTTTGTCCTTTATGTTCTTACTGTTTACTTTCTAATAATTTATATTCTAAAGCATATTGAAGGAGGTGAATAAGCTGCAAGGGTACTGACATGCAAAATCTTTCTTTCCTATTGAATAGGTGGCTATTTCATTGTTAAAGGTGTAGAGAAAGTCATTCTGATCCAAGAGCAGTTATCCAAAAACAGAATCATTGTGGAAGCTGACAGAAAAGGCACAGTTGGTGCTTCTGTTACCAGGTATGCAAAATGCCTGCAATTATGTAAAGCAGATAAAACCAAAATTTTAAAAGTTCATTGTTGTAGTTGAAGTAACGTTGTAGTTTTCTTCCTAGTATAGTTTACTCAGGAAAAAGCTGTAAACATTCATTTTGTACACTAAAGCATCAATTCTGTATTCATCAATACTGTGAGGGTGGTGAGGCACTGGAACAGGTTGCCCAGGGAAGTTGTTGATGCCCCATCCCTGGAAGTGTTTAAGGCCAGGCTGGATGGGGCTTTGAGCAACCTGCTCTAGGGAGAGGTGTCCCTGCCCATGGCAGGGGGGTTGGAACGCGATGATCTTTAAGGTCCCTTCCAACTCTAACCATTCTGTGATTCTATGAATTCCTAAATTAGTTAGTATGGCATTCCCACAAAAATCAATGGCAGTTGCTCATGCTTCAGGATTCATCCCAGACTAGGAAAAGCAAGTTCTAATTTTTAACATAACAAAGTGCACTTCCTGGTTGATGGTGTTTGGTCTCAATTCTGCAGCAAGTAATACGAAGTTACTGCAGTGGAAACAGGATGTAACCTTTTGTTTGACTCTCTAAATCAAATCAGTGTAAAATCTTTTAAAGGTAGTTGAGAAGGAAACAAAACGCAAATATTTTTGTACTACACAAATGATTGAAAATGGCAAGGTAGTCTAAATTTGGCTTTTCATTCTTTACTGAGTTTTATTTATGTTTAGTTTGCCTTTTTGGGTTTGTTTTTAAGTTGCATGCTGGTATAATATGGTGCTTGTCACTGTTCAGCATGAGGACCGTTTTTAATTCTCCAGAGGCCTCTTGCCCATCTCTCCTAGTTCCTTTACTGTTCCACAGTAAGGCTAGATGAGGTTAAACATACAACAGAAAGTACTGTTATCCCATTCCTGTTGTTGCCACCCTACCTGTGCACAGTATCGTCCAAGCTGATTATAAAAGCATGCAAATACAGTTTTTCAAAAATGCAGGCTGCTGCTTCAGTCGAATGTAGACCTTTACATAACCTCACAGGTGATAATACTCTATTACCATGGAGTTATGGGGTGATGCCTGATTATTTTCCTATAATTTTTAGAAGAGGAAAAAGTGGGATTAATTCAATGGAAAGATTACTCAAGTTTCATACGTTTTATACAGAAGATTCTGGGAGTGTCAGTGCAGGCTTTCTGTTGGACATAATATATTTCTTTAACTTCAGTTCCACTCATGAGAAGAAGAGCAGAACAAATCTGATTGTGAAACAAGGAAGATTTTACCTGAGACACAACACTCTGTCAGAAGATATTCCAATTGCCATCATATTTAAGGTAAGACCACTCCTGGTTTGGAGAAAAAAAACCAGAACTGTGCTGTAGCTCAGGAGTGAAGATCAGCAGCAGCTCTCAGAAGACAGTGTGTACAGAAGGACTTGGCAGTGCTTAGAGACTGCAAGCTATTTTTCCTCCTGGGAAGTCCTCTTCTTGTTTTTTGGGTTTTTTTTTTGGTTGTCCAGTAAAAAAGAGGAAAAGTGCTGCATTTTTCTGCAAGGAGAGCATTGCGGTGTCAAGACAAGTGCTTCTATGCCCTTATTGCTTTGTAAGGTCCCTCTGCACTGCTGCCTGTGCTCCCGTTGCTAGAGAGAGTCAGAAGGGGGTTGGTTTCTTTTGTTTTGAGCTGCATTGCAAACTTGCCTTAAAGGGTCTTTATTTCTGGTTTTGTTCCCCACTCCCAACTTGTGGACTGCTGAGAAGATCAGCACCCTTC
Source organism: Thinocorus orbignyianus (assembly GCA_013400375.1). NCBI lineage: Eukaryota > Metazoa > Chordata > Aves > Ciconiiformes > Thinocoridae > Thinocorus > Thinocorus orbignyianus. The sequence continues at coordinate 72,751 of VXBW01006576.1, forward strand.
ATTTCGGATCCAGGGACATGACCTAGCCCTGAGCTCGTTATACATGACTTCTAGTCATAGCTGTAAACAAAACTGATAGCTTTTGGAATAGTCTTGCACTTCCTAGACCTAATGCTAGATCCTTTAAGATTACTAAAGTGACTTTTCTTTCTTGGCAGTTAACTTCCTTTCCTTGTGAATGAACTCTGCCTCAGTCTCTTACTTCAATATCCCAGTCTTATTCAGGAATGCTCACTGGTATCTTCAGTGCAGTGAATGCATGAACAGGCAACAGAGCTCTGAAGCGATCCCTGGTGGGATCTCACAAAGGGTTGTGAGAGGCATCCACGTCTGATTTTGGACAAGAACTTGGGGTTATTTGCCTTGCCAGCTGAGCTGGTGACTGTCTTGTGTTGTGGCCCTCGTTGCCTATGAAACTGCACAAACTGCTTTCTTTCACTCTCTGCTTCTCTCTTTAATTCGCCCAAGGCTGCACACAACTGGAGGCGTAATGATGACTACTTCCTAGCTGCCCAACAGGACTGGAAGCAGACTGGTAGCCCATCTGCTGTGGTGGGCTACAGATAGTAAAGGTGGTGGACATGCACTTGTCCAGCTGCTGCAGAAGATATCAGGGCATGGCCAGGCCTTAGGCTTGGACTTGTCCTTCTAGCAGGTGGTAGCTCCTTCCTGTCCCGTTGGCTTTGCTGCTGCTTGTGGATTTGTGTTCTGGTACTCTGTGTGTGCAGAAGGATATTGGGCAGCAGTCTTGAAAGCACAGCTCACAGGAAAGATAGCTTAGGGCACAAAAATGCCTCTGACTGGATCTGGTGACCAATAGAAGTAAATCCTACAGCACCCTTTTCGTCTTCACTGTAATGATGTGCAGCGCAGGTGGTTTGGGAAGGTGATACCCACTCGAGGAAAGAAGATGCCAGGAGAGGGCAGCACTTGCTCGCAGCATCTGCCAGCAGCGCTCCTGTGTTGGTGTTGGCAACTACAGACTTTCCTCTGTTACCTCAGCTCTCGGGCTGAGTGAGAGTTGTGAGAATTGGTTTTCTTGTATGGGTTTGGTGCTGGAAGAAAGTTTAACAGTTGGATTTAGACTCGAGAAACAAATGTTTGTGATCTCTGACTAAGCTAATCTCTCCATCGAGTTGGAGGAGGTCATCTGTGGTTTAGAGACCAACTTTAATGGAGATTGCAAAATTATTTGTGGACAGAAATGCACATAAAAGTGTCAGGATTAAGTTCACAAATTTTCTGTTGCAGGAAAGTGTTAGCATGGTTCTTAATCCATTTGCTCAAGTACCAAACAGCTGGATTCCACCTTCACTTACAGACTTTTATTACATTTTGTCACCCCCTGCCGGTGTAGATAAATACCTGCTCACAGAAGAATAACTGCCCTGAGTTATTAAGTCTGAGGAGGTGATTGCTGGGGTTTTTCTTAAGCAGCATTGTACTGTTTGATCACCTTCTGACAATGCTTGCTATAATTATCTCCATGTCTGTGTTTATCTTTTATATTCTAGATAATGTTGCATAATTTTTCATTTATTTATTGAATAAGGGGTCACAGTTGTTAGAAACCCTTAGCACTAGTGCTTTACAAAAAATTATGTTCATTTAATCCATTAACAAATCATCTGCACCCGTGTTAACTATTCTGAATGTTCCATTCTTGACTGGCCTGTAGCTATACTCACGAGTGGTCATTTTCCATACCTCTGCAGTTCCTCGAAGTGAACATCGGGGGTCTTCTCTCCACTTTTGATGTGTCTTCAGCTGGAAACTAAAAATCCCAGGTGGTCTTTTCAGTGGACTCTTAGACAGACACCAACCTTGGATCTTTCTTTCTTGGGCATTGCTGTAATGCAGTATTACTTCATTATATTTAACTATTAGAAGCAATGTCACAAATGCTATAGCCCTGAAAGTGGAAAATCCCTAACTTAGATATGCCCTTAGAATCAAAGAATCATAGAATGGTTAGAGTTGGAAGGGACCTTAAAGATCATCAAGTTCCAACACCCCTGCCATGGGCAGGGACACCTCCCACCAGAGCAGGTTGCTCAAAGCCCCATCCAGCCTGGCCTTAAACACTTCCAGGGATGGGGCATCCACAACTTCCCTGGGCAACCTGTTCCAGTGCCTCACCACCCTCAGAGGAAAGAACTTCTTCCTAATATCTAATCTAAATCTCCCCTCTTCCAATTTAAAACCATTACCCCTCGNATGAGCGCTCCCAAGTCCTTCTCCTCAGGGCTGCTCTCCAGCCGTTCTCTGCCCAACCTGTATTTGTGCCTGGGATTGCCACGTCCCAGGTGTAGGACTCTGCACTTGGCTTGGTTGAACTTCATGCCTTGTAGCCTCAACTGTTTCGTGTGGTGTTATTATACATAGGAGACTTCTTGGGAAAGCAAGGAGAATAATTCCTTTCTGCTGTGACCCCTTGGAGCACGGGGTCTTCCTTGTTACTAGTAAGTGTGCTGCTTGTTGTGATTTAGAGATGCACATCTGCAAGGGGCAAAGTTAAGCTGTACGGACAATCTAAAGGCTGAAGTGTTCATTGCCTTTACGTCCTTAACTTTTACTGTAGCAACTGTTTGTATAATTTCCAGCTAAAAAATAAACAGAGAAGGCAATGACAAAAATCTATCCCTCTGCATTTCTGCCCAGACCAGCATTCAGGCTGCAGTCGTGTTCCACAGACCCCTGTGTTCTGGCTGAGAAAATGACAAGTAATTGGTAGAAGGCTGCTATCTAGTGCATGGGCCAGCTAGAGGGAACAGTTACATCAGGGACTATCTCAGGGTCAGTGAGAGAAGGTTGGGCAATTTTGATTGTCTTTCTAGTCCCAATGGTGTCAAGTGTTCAGTGTTTCTACAAATTACTTAAGATATGTGTATCAGGAACAGAAAAATCATTGTAACTTCATAGAAAACAGTATTGGAGATCTGTGATCTAATGTGCATCTAAAGCTACTTCAACTGTAAAGTGGAGGTGTACTAATATCCCTCGGACTTCTCCATCAAAGACAAGGGCTGTGAAGTAGAGAGCATTACAAACACCACCTGCTGACAGAGCTGAGCTTCCTTTAACTAGAATCTAAAAGCACTTTCATGTTTCAAGCATGAGTCATGGACAGAGCTGCATGTTAGGGCAAGAACTGAAGATACAGCGCTCCCCATCCTGTCTTTTCTTGCGTGGTGAGGAAAGAAACCCAGGTATGTGTTTCCTGCGTAGGAAAGGGGTGGAAATATTGTGGATCTAATGGTCGCTTGATCTGGATAGGTAAGGGGACTGAACTGTTGTAGGGTCACCCTAGAGGGAGCGTCTGCCTTGCAGTTCATCCATATCCAGACTGCAAGCCTGAATGTCCTTGTTCTGCTGCTCTGCTTTTCTGCCATCAGACGTATTAGGGTCTTTGTGACTGGCACATTTGGAGATGTAACAGCTAGTTGTGCCGAACTCATGTCAGTTGTGGTATTGTGAAGCTTAACACGTTGACCACAGCTAACTGGAATTTGATAGGCTGCAAAAGACATGCTCCTGGCACTATTCTAGGACAGACTTGAAGCGTCAGCTCTTTAGATGGGGGCAGTTAGTCCTTTGTCGCAGTACTAGCTTAAACACTTCTCCCCTAACCTTTCTTCTTGAAAGTGACAGAGGTGTTTGTGCAGTCCTATGTACATAAATGCAGGTTTTGGTTTGAAGCAGTGATATAAATTGGAAAGTTTTGTCCCCAGAGTATGTATTTGTTGAGATTTTTAAAGGGCTGTTAACTGCCTTGTAATGGGAAACGGATACAGCTAATTTGATTTTTGCTTACTGTGTAATACTGCTTTGTTTGTTAATATACACATGCAACCAGAATGGTATTTAGGATGTCCTAAGTTGACTTGCAACCCCAAGAGACCTTTGTTTTATCTGTGTGTCAGTTGTGCACAGATCACAGGGTTGTGTGAACTGTGTAGTATTTTTTTTTTTTAATATGTCAGGCTATGAGATATGCAGGCTTTACCTGGGGATGCTCAGACAGTTTTAGGTAACGATGAACATTAGAGGAGGTGTGGAATATTTGTGTGGTACTCAAGGGTGTTTCTATCTTGGGAAAACATTGAGGTTACAGATGAAGCGGTGCCAGTACTTTTGCAGGGAGCTCCCTACGTTGCAGGGGATTAGGGCTGTTTTAAGGTAAGGGAGATTTTCGTTTTGAATGTGCTATCTTCATTTGGTTGACTGTAAACTGCGGTAAATGGTGGTCGCATGCTGCACCAGAACTGGTTGGGGAAGTAAGGGGATTATAACTAACCTAGAGGGACTTAGAAGTTAAATTTTACAATCTGAATCACTAAGTGAAGTATCTTTAGTTGATGTGGGAGCTATAGGAGCTGCTCTAAGACCTGCGGCAAAAGATTTGAACAGCAGGTCAAATTTCATTTTTACAAAGCTCTGTTAAACAGCGGAGCTGTTCAGATGCAACTCTAGAGGAATAGCTGAATGGTGGTCTTACTGGACCTGCAGAATTACCGGTTCCCATGGCTGCAGTTTCATAGCTCGTATCTTTTGAATTATGACAGCTCCAGACCAATTCTGTCTGTGATGTCAACCTTGAACTTCCCTGACATCTTTTTAATCCAGTCATCTGCCTGTCTCCGTTCTGTAATTTAGCCTGATGGGCTGCATCAGGCCATTTAGAACCACATTCTAGGGAAGTGCCATGGAAACGCCTAGACATCATCATTAAGATGCGAGCTGGGGGAGGAAGAGCTGGGCTCCCACTCTCTCATACACACTCTCACATATGTTTGTGTGCATGCACACACATGAGTGTACACATACACACGTGTTTTGGGCTGCAGGAACCCCCTTAGTCCTTGAAAACGATTGACCACAGTTGGACTACTTTTTCCAACCTGAGCTCAGGCTCAGCGTTTACTTTGACTTGTCTGTCTTATGTCCATTGACTTATTAACCTTCCAGCCATGGTGTTCAACAGCCTGCTGCCATCTCCTTCCTTGTCCTTTCACTGTTACTATTAAGTTATCTCTTTGCAATGTCTCCTCCCTGACCCCCTCCAAAAGAAAGAAAAAAAAATTCCTTTGTGATGTTACCTTCAGATCAAAAATAAGCAAGGTATTTTCTCTCCTGCTTTGCTTTTATGTTAATACCCTTTCCCTCAGCTTTGTTCTGGGCTCGTGAGCGCTTCAAGCATAGGACTCGTTCCTACTTTACACATTCTTAGTGTTTCTGTAACACAAGCAACAAGCCTGGAATATTTGTTACTATCCTAGTGATGTTACAGGTTAATTCTATTAATTCTAGAGTACTTTTTTGGTTGAGTTTGGGTTTGGTTTTTGGGTTGGGTTTGGTTTGTTTTTTGTTTGGCTTTTTTCTTTTTTGTAGAAGTGCAAATTTACTAAAAAAGAAGGTCCTAAGATTAGAAATCTATCTGATAGCAGCATGGACCTGTTGCTTGCACTCTTAGTGTTGCGTGTAGGTGGTTTTGTGTGTGCAGCTCTGGCCATGACTGTTGAGAGTACTGAGGTCCCAGCCTTTCCCACATACAAATTCAGAATTCTCAAGTGAGCTTGCTGCTACAAGCTTCAACTAGAAGATAATATAATAATAACAATATAATGCAAACTTCAGCAGGCAAAATGTTATGTCTTATTCTCATCTCATCCCATTAATCCTCTTGAATTCACTGTGGATTTCTGGTTTTTTAATAGACAAAAGAGCATAGTAAGATTGCAGGTTGACTGTTTTTTTTTCCCCATTTGTTTTGTTCACTTTTTACATGACTCTTAGGATCTGGTTGCCATGCCTAAAACTAACCTGCTGGACACAAAAGGAGTGATACCAGCTTGTATTTGATTTGCTTTAGATAAATGTGTTCCTGGTATATGTGCCTAGAATGGCAGAAAGATTCCCTTGATAAAATTTTGTTCTTCTGTAGGCTAAGTACAACAATTTTATGAATCAAGTTGTGGTTCGTAAACTGATTTGCTGGTCAGCTATTGAGTGCTAGACATATGTAAAGTTACTATTGTGAAGCTTTCATGCTTTTGTAGACTTTTTCTTAAGAGTCCCCTCATGAGGGATTTTTTTAACTTCTATGCTGAGGCTTTTTAACTACTACATGACCTTATTTAAAGGATGAGGAAATGTAATAGTATTTGGAAAACAGATCTGAACTACAGTAGTATCACATGGGCAAATTCTGGTTCTGTTAAGATCCTTGAGATCAGGGGTTGACTACTTAGTGGTAGCAAACTTTGGTGAAACTCTCTCATCTGAAGTAACTGTGTCTTGATTTGGCCCACAAGGCTGGCTGAGATGGTGGAATTGTGATCCAGATAGAGGAAGATTTGGACTTGCTTTGCACTAAAATGGGGATGTTCTCACACTGTTATAGGTGTGTGCTACTTTTGCGCTGCTTTTAATTTCTAGTAAGCCACCAGGTGAAGAGATAGAATTTTAAGTTAAAGGAACTTCAACCAACCACTTTTATGTTGAAAAATAAATAAGAAATGAAAGAAAGAAAAAAAGGGATGTTTCACAATTAGAACAACAGTGTTGCAACGGGATAGTATTAGTTAGGTGTTAAGCAAAATGACACCCAATGAAGGCGATACGAAGGGAAGGTATTTGTGCATTTTTGAGGAGAATGTGACTTTCTGGGATACTGCCAGTTCTTAATGAGAACCAGAATACTAGGGTGTACCTAGGCTGTTATTTACAATGGTCTTTGTGGCAGGCAGTTGAAGAATAATACGTAACTTCCTCACAAAGTTCTGAGAAACATATTATAATTCAGCCAGAAGAGGTTTAGGGAGATTATTCCGTTTCTTGATATGGCAGAGCTCCAGGCAAATGTGTGAAGGGGGGAGCTTTAGCACCATCTGGAATCCACAAAGGCCTTCACTGCTGGCTGCCACCTTGAAACACTTACTGATCGAGAGATTTTTCTAAACCTGTTAAGCGCTTTCTTAGTTTATTAAGCTTTTCCGCAGTATAAAGTCTAACAAGGTGTCCAAGGATCAGTGAAATAATAGAATGGCTTTCAAGTGGAATTGTGTCATGAAGTCATCCTCTAAATGCAGAGCTGCAAAGGAGGTAAATTGTAAACGTTTCTCAAACGGGACGTGCTGCATCACAGTCGACTGAATTTGTGAAATTGCTTGTGGTAAGAATTTCACCTCCCTCTATTTATTGTAGGTTCTGACTTGGTTTTTGTTGTTACACACGTAGGATCGTTATTACCTGGTATTTATTTTTGCTTAAGAGAAAGTATAGAATTTAACTCCTGTCAGTGAAGAAAAAGATGCTCTCCAAAGAGTGTGTGTGTATTCCTGCTGCTTATCAAGATTTCCATTTAGCGTTCTTCCATAGCTGGAATATGTGCTGCCAGTGCCAGATGGCACAGTTTCTTAGAGAAGAACTAGCTCTTGCTTAGTAGTAAGGCAGACAAACAATACCAAATTAGCATAAGCAAATGTCAGTGAGTTAACATAAAGACTGTGCTATTTCTGTCTTTTCTTCTTTTCCTAGGCCATGGGTGTTGAGAGTGACCAAGAGATAGTACAGATGATTGGCACGGAGGAACACGTGATGGCTGCTTTTGCTCCTAGTCTGGAAGAATGCCAGAAAGCTCAGATTTTTACACAGATGCAGGTGTGTCTTTTCACATGGCTGGAGGCCGTAAAAATCTAAAGGCTGCGGGTATTGACCACTTTGCCACATCGGCGATTGACATACGCTTTGTGTTTTGAGGTTTGTTTTTGGGAGGCTGTTTTAAGCTGAAGGTTTTTAAGGGGCCAGAACTTGTCAAAAGGGATGCTTTGCTTTCATTGCCTAACAGAAAAAAACAGAGCAAACCCAAAGTCAATAAATTATTGGTTTTCAGAAGCCCAGGGTTATGTTTTAAAGTGTGTCACATAGGGATGTCCATAGGATTAGAGGTTTTTTTTGTTGAGGACAGTTCCCATTTTTAAAAAAGGAATTGCATGCCCCATTACGCAGAAGCTCCATTGATGTGGACATGACTGTTTCATCTTGAGTACATCTTCTCCAATTCTAATCTTTTGTACAAAGCCCACAATAACAGCCAACCTCTGTACTGCTAAAGACTTGCAAAAATTTTCTTCAGCTTGGTGTACTTTTTTAATTAGCCAGAACACAGCCCATTTTGCTGCCAGCGTTTCCATCATGTACCTAATAATCTGCTAGGAGGAGCTTTTGAAGATTAATCTTACTTCTGCTATGTAATTGTAAACTTTATCAGATCTTTCCATGTGTGAAGTTGAGAGTTGTAAAGTGAACGTCTTTCTAGTTTGCATCTTCTGGGGCTTTGCAGGGCTAGAGGTAGCATCAAGGCCTTCCTCATTCAGAGTCAGAAGAGTAAAATGGTGACACTGGAGGAACACAGAAAAATGTGAAGCATCCAGGAAAGTAGAGAAAACAGAAATACATAAGTTACTCTGTGCAAGAAATGTCAAGTGAAATGAAAAGAAAATGAGCTATTTGGGGAAGAATGTAACAGGTGGACAGTCTGTCCTTTAGTGGAGAGGATAATTCTTCGGCACAGGGGGCATGGCTTAATTTCCAGGTAGGAACTTCCTGTGTGGACCTGGATAGTTTCTTTGACTCATCTGACCCTGAGTGCCTGTTAAATTCTGAGTGCCACCTCACGGTTTAATATCGGAATGAACCTTAGGAAGTGCACAAAAGAACTGGAGATGAAAAGTCAAATTAAATAAACTAGATATCTTTGGATTCTATATAATCTTTTTTCCTCTATCGCTGCAGTCACCTTGCTTTTAATCTTGTAGCAATCATGCCATCTCATTCTGAACATTATCAACATATGAGAAACAACGTGTATATTTAATGATAGTTGTGACAATTTTCAAGATTTTTTCTTTTTCTTTATTGGCATCACTAGTGTGTTTGGTATTTTCCACTTTGCTTGGAGTTTTTGTCATCGGTGGCTAGCGGGGTTGCACTGATAGAGGACTACACACAGATCTCTCTGTGTGCACCTATTTGTATAGGTTATAATTCTGATACTAACCCAAATTAATTGCCCCCCTTGACAGGCATTGAAGTACATTGGAAATAAAGTACGAAGGCAAAGGATGTGGGGAGGCCCAAAGAAAACAAAGATGGAAGAAGCGCGAGAGCTGCTAGCGTCAACTATTCTGACCCACGTTCTTGTATGTAATGTTTGGGGTTTTTGTAAAAAACTCAGGTAAATTTGTGTGGTTATTTATGGTTATTTATTCCCTGCTTTCTTGGCAGGGAAAAATGGCTTTGATTGCTTTGGAGCTGTGATAAAGTAAATCATATTTCAAAAAAAAAAAAGAGGAAGATTTGGATTGAGTCAAAAGTAATCTTCGTGTTTATGAAATGTTGTGCCATTGAACTAATTAGCCTACTTATACATCCTTTTCTGCATAGCCAAGCAGTGTCAAGTCTTCATCCAGAACCTTATTCTTATGACCTGTACCTTAGTTCTGATTTGTCTTCGTTTACTATCTGTTTCAATGTCACTAATATATATCACTTTTAGCAGTTTTTAAGAAGGTAAAGCACAAAAATTCCTTTTTTAACTCCTCAGTCAGCTCAGATTAGCTATTGATTTAGATTAATGTGTTTGACTGAATAAGAACTAAGAAACTGAAACATCAGTATGGTGGTTTTGGGGGGTTGGTTTGTTTGTTTGTTTACAGGTGAAGGAATTCAATTTTCGTGCCAAGTGCATTTACACAGCAGTGATGGTGCGCAGAGTAATTTTGGCTCAAGGAGAAAATAAAGTAGATGACAGAGACTACTATGGAAATAAACGTTTGGAGTTAGCAGGGCAGGTGAGTTTTTACTTCAGAGCAAAGTGCTCTTCCAGACTTTCGTTACTATCTGCTTTGAAAAGATGCAGAGTAGGGAGTCTTCTCAATGGAAGTGGTTTTCCTCTCATTTTATTTTTGTTGGCTTTTCTGTGTTGCCTCATGGATATGCTTCCCTGATTGGGACTAATCCGTCATATCCTCACTTCTGTATTGCCTCCTTATACCAGATAGAAGGACAGAGCCATGTAAATACCACACCAATTCTAGTTCCGTTATAACAATAATTATGTTACTGCCAAGAAGGCAGCATAAGATCCATCTCCAATGTCCTCCTCTGAGTGAGGAGGATAAACAAGGGCCAAGTCAGGTCAGGTTCAGGCTGTCCCGCTATGGAGAACCCAGCAGTTCACAGAACAAAGCTGCTCTTGTAACTTGGAACATCCTGTAAGATTTTTTTGTTAGTTGTCAACTGCATTTCTAGCCTCTTCTAGGATGAATTAACAAGGTAAGTGGTGTAAAGTGAACTTGAGCAGCTAATGAAAATGTATTGCATGGGCTCCTCTGCTTGCAGAATTTTGATGCTGAAGGTAGAAGCAGTAGCAAAGGGCTGTGGAGGAGGGAATGGTTTGAGGTGTCTGCCTGGTGCTGTTCTTTAGCAGAGAGGGTGGCAGTTCACGGCTGTTGGCCAAACTGTCTTCTAATGCGGTAGGAATTTGTCTGTCAGGTGAAGGAACTGCTGAGTTACCACGGCATGGATTTTTTCTTGCCATATGTGGTAATTTAATTAACCAGTTTGGATTTGGATTGGACTACTTTGCTGTGTTCTGTTTTAACTTATGTTGGAGTTCTGGCAGTCAGTATCATCTCTGGTTATTGATCATGCATCAGAAATTCAGACAAGTATATGTTATGCACTAGGGTAGAGAAACTGCATCTCTGCTTCCCACACCATTTGTATTGGGATTTCTGTTGCAGTGCAGGTAACAATATCTATTGCTTTTTCTTCATATCCAATGGGAATTCTTATCATCTAACAGGTTGCCCCGAGAAGTTGTTGATGCCCCATCCCTGGAAGTGTTCAAGGCCAGGCTGGATGGGGCTTTGAGCAACCTGCTCTAGGGAGAGGTGTCCCTGCACATGGCAGGGGGGTTGGAACTTGGTGATCTTTAAGGTCCCTTCCAACTCTGACCATTCTATGATTCTATGATCATTGTACTTTTTAAGATGTGTGTTTGCATATTGTCTCATACTCCTCCTTCCCACCCTGCCCTGTCCATGTGAACACACACATAGAACGTGAAAAAACATGTGCATATGCATTGCTTCCTAGTTTTCTGAAGAAACTTAGATGGTGCTCTTGAACGCACTCTAAGCACAAGGGGAAAAACCCTCTTAACTTGTTATGAAAAATCGATCCTTTCTTCAAATTATTTTGCTGACTGTTCACACTTTTATGCTGAAGCACAACATATTTCAAAAGTGTGAGGAAGAGGACGTTAGTGCAGTATTCTAATGGTGCAAATATTTTAAACTGTAACGGATTGGTTTCTGATGTAATGCTGTTGCTGTAGTTCGGTATGACTGTAATCAGTAAAATTAGTTGCTCTTTTCTCATCTTATTGTTCTTATTTAGTTGGATTGAGGAGTAGTTTGGTTTTTCCTGTTATTTTTAGAGGCAGAAAGTAGAACAGGTAAAAAGTTTTCTACCAGCTGTAGAAAAAGGACTCTGCTCACACAGATGTTAACAGCCAAAGTAATTTTAGATTAACTGTGGAGAGGTTTTAAGTGTAGAGGATCATTGTAAGAAAGCCTATGTGTATTTTTTTCTGCATCAAGGAGGACTATACACGAGGGGTTGTAACACTTGATTAAGAGTAGTTCTGGTTCCCTTGTGATATTTTAAAAACTCGTTTCAAACCAGACACTTGAATTCCTCTGTGCCACATGATCAATGTAATTTTAATTTGATCGGATTGCAGACTAAAAAGTGTAGAGATATTTTGTGAGTTTCTAAATGTTTGTGTTTAGCTAAAGTTTGAGTGGATAAAATGGTTGGATTTTTCTTTTACTGCCAGCATGTTCCTGGAATAAAAATCCTGTTGATTTAAAATTTGAATAAAAAAAAAGAAAAAGAAGAGATTCCCATGTGAGGAGAAAAACATAGCGGTCTAAACAATGTAAAGACATAAAAGGCATTGTGTTTATAAAAATGTGTGAAAACAATAGCTGCTAATTTCACACCCCATGGGACAAGAGAGTACGAAATGTGCTTTAGCTTTAGATAACAGAGTTGTGTCCCGCAGCCAAGCTGGTTTACAGAGCTTTCCCTTAGTCTTCCTGCCACTAGAGGCTCGGTAGGCCAGGTGCCAGCTGAGGTGTTAGCAAAACCTACCGATTTCAGGCTTAATCTTTTCACCTACCTTTTCTCTTTCCTTAATGTGTTCATTATTTGCTAAGCATTACTCTGTTCTTTGTCCTCTTTTTTTTATTTTTTTTTTGTTTGTTTCTAATGCAGCTTGCTTTGTATGGGTGAGATATGGAACAGCACCAAAATCCGGCACCCTGGAAAGCAAGGGATTTCTACCCTGTGACAAAAGAATACCGCCTTGACTTCAGAGATTGCCTAATCCCAGCTGTTCTGATAATATAATTAAGGCTGCCTAATGTCTTTAATTTTGCAACCAGTTTGTGTGAAAGGGAGAATTTGGCACTCTAAAGGCTTAAACACTAAATAGCAATCTCAAGGCGCCTAATTAGAATTCTCTGACATTAAGCTAATTGGTGAAACTGTATTTCAGCAGCTTAACTTCTTTATTAATTTTTCTTAGGATTTTCAATGAAAATCAATTGATGAACTGTCAGTATTTATTTTTTTTTCTTAAATATAATTTGCTCTTTAGCGCTCCTGTCTGAAGCGCGCTGAAAGGCCCTAGACTAAATATGAAATCCATTGAATATTATCACTGGCATTCCATCCTTTTTCTTTAATCTCTTGCTCTTGACCTAAATAATGTGGTTATTGTGAGATTCTGCTTTGCCAGATAGTCAGAGCTCTTACAGACCAAGAGTCTGTCAGTGAAATGACGCTTTTCAGACTGGCAAATAGTAGGAAGTTGGTGTAGTTGGGGTGTAACTTTATTAGTTCAGAGAAGCAGGAGAATGGTGTGGTTTTATAATCCCTATGGCCTGTGGAATTAGGAGATGTTTGCAGTTTTATGATCAAGAAGTCAAATATCAAAAATTTTCTGAGTGAATCTTTTTAAATGTTCTGTTAAATGTTTAAGTCCTGCTCAAACCTGTTGAGAACAGGTATATACCATGATTGATTTCAGAAGAGTCTGGTTCTTGTTTGACAAGACTATCAGGTGTCTTAAAACTGCACATTCCTTCCTTTTACTTTTTCCCTACTTTTGAAATACCTCCCACATATTCTAGCTTTTGGAGACTCCAGTGGGTTCTCTGTCCTAATATGATGCTTCATAATAGATGCTTTTATTTCTGATGGAAATCTGATTTAAATGAGCTCTGACATCGCAGGTGAGCTGCAGGTGACTGAATTTCTTTTGACATCAGTAAGAAGTTATTGTATGGTAAATGTTAATGGTACTACATCAGGAAGGAAAGAGGATCTACAATACTTTCATACCAAGGTCAGGTCTGAAAAAAACCCACTTAACGAGTTTTCAGTAAAAACACTGTCCAGAGTGGAAGTTTTTGGATTCTATTTATGTTAAGAGTTAGCATATAGTGTGTGTTATTGCTAGTTTTACAATTTAGTGACGGAACACTAAGTGTTCCTTGTGCGTTGTAGAGTAGACTGTCAAAGATAATGCAGAGATAATACAGATCCTCCTCTCCTTGAAGGCCAGTGGGAGTGTTTCATTGTGAATTAGATGTCTGTTTGGAGTGTCCAGGTGTTATTTGTTATTTTTTCTTCTTAAATGCATTTGTGACACCAGCAAAAGAAGTAGCTTATGATTTAGTTAGATGCTTTACAGTGTCATTTGCCAAATGCTGGGGTCAGCCCAGCTGGGGCATGTAGGTAGAAGAGAGCAAATGAAAGCTCGTAGCCCATCCCAGCGATAGAGGAATGAGGGGTTTGCTTTCTTGGTTCCAGAGGGTGGGGAAAAGCTGGCACTATGTCTGATGGAGACAGTTAAAATTCAGTTCAATTCTGCACATACAGAAATAAAATTGTCCAACTGACTCCAGAATGTCTTAGCCTGGGGTGGCTGAATACGTAGCTTGTTCAGCCCTACAAAGCTCTGTACGCTGGCAACTGCCATTTCTGGCATTGGTAGCTGCTGCATTTTTAGTTCTTCTGACACTTGGAGCTGCTGTAAAATAGAGTCCTGGGACAGAACTGCCAGGCTTTAGAATTTACACTGCTTGCTTGCAAAGCTAATCATTGTGAACACTTAATATGCATCAGGTAACGCAGACTTAGGTGTTTTGGGGAGCTATCATCGCCTGCAAGGAGAGGTTGAGCAAACTGCAGAAGCAAAGCGTATGGGAGAGCAAAAAACCATCAGGTCACAAACTTTGGTATCCTTTTCCTTTTTTGGCTATTTTAAGAACTAGAAGTAATTATTGTACACATACAGGAAGTGATTCATTTAAATTGGAGCACTTTTGAAGGATTGTGTCGCTGTTTGGGTTTTTTTTCAGTTCAACTGTGTTATGTAGCTTCTTTGCCTGAGCTGTATACTTTATTTTAAAGGAAAGATGTGGAAAAGCATTGCCTGTTCCAGATAGCAGCACTTCTGGAAAAGGATGGCAGGTGTTGAATCAAGTGAACTCTCTGTGGGTGTAATTGGTTTTCCATAGATGGTTGTTGGCAGAAAGTAGCAGATTAGAAGTGTATCTGTGAGCAAGCTGCCTACGTAACCCATGACACATCTTGCCAAATGTCAAGAACAGAAGCTGCTTCCGAGCCCCTAAAAAAGGCTCTTTCAGTTCTGCTTGTCCAGAAGCAGTGGTAACTCTGCACCTTTTGTGCTTCTGTCTACTCTTGTAAGTGGTGCACTGCTTCCAAACTCTGTGCTGTTGAGTTGCATCCCCAAAGGGCCCTTTACAGTCACTTGGGTGTCTGTCTTGTTTATTTTAAGTAGCTACTGGGAAGGGACACTTTAAACAACCTTTTACACTTTTAAGAATAGAATATCTCTAAGTGACTCTTCGCTAATTACTTTACTGCAGTTATTCCATCCAGTATTAGAATAGAAGCTGGTCTTGCCTCCAGTTCATGTCTGTAATTCAGGGTTGTACACTGAGGGTGTTAAATCTTTAAAAGATTTTGTGACTTCAAGAGGAAAAAAGTGGATCAGATGGATTATAATATAGCAGATTAGGGAAAACGTGGATGGGTAACGTAGAGATGGATGGGTACACTAAGATACTTTGAAGGAATTAAAGCAAACCAAAAAGGGATAAATGCATTAGGCTTAGACTATTCTTCTACCTAATTTGCTTTCTATTATGAGATAATTTCTCTAATATTGCATTTTAATTTAACAAGGCAAAAAACTTGTGAGGGAAATATTATTTGAGAAACAGAGAGAGTATTTTTTTTAATTGGCAAGACATATAAAGGTAGAAATATTAAACATGTGTTTCTCTGCCCCGCCATTTCCCAGACCTGGAGAAGTATAATTTTTCCCTTAATCCAATTGTTTTGTATTTCCAGCTTCTTTCTCTTCTATTTGAAGATCTATTCAAAAAATTTAACTCTGAACTGAAAAAGATTGCTGACCAGGTAATTCCCAAGCAACGTGCAGCTCAATTTGATGTAGTGAAGCATATGCGTCAAGACCAAATCACCAATGGCATGGTCAATGCCATCTCCACAGTAAGTAGTTTTGTTTTCAGCCCAAGATGTAAAGTTTTCCACCTTAGTGAACGATGGAAAAGTGTGAATTTTGTTCTCATGACTCTACTCTGTACTTTTATTACTTCATCATAAAAGCAACTCTATAATAGATTCAAATTGCTGAACTCCGTCATGGACAGGGCTTTTGGAATTCACAGAAGAATCGTTAATCGTGAAATCACTTTTTATTTCATCATTTATTTCAAAGTGATGTTTAAGTGTTTTTGAAGGAATGGTGGAAACAAACAAATTTAAAATAGTGCTCCTGTTTGTATTTATCCAGCTTGCTGTCTTCTAGGTTCTACTTGACTCTGTTCACAGTATTTTTTATTACCTGGATTTAGCTGGGGTCAGGTTACATCATATGTCCAAAAGGTGGTTGAAAAACATTCGGAAAACATCATGAACAGAAGACAACTTGGGGGGAGGGTGAGCAGGCCAAAAAAAAAAGAAAAAGCTGAATATTGAGCCCTTTAGGGGCGGTACCTTTTTGTTCATAGGAAGTTGCTGGTATGAGCAAACTTACAGCGTAGAAGTTAATACTTCTCTGCTAACGATACTGAACTATTTAACAAGGAAAACTGCTACCAAAAAAACTCAACAAACCACCCTATAATTAGGCCTTTAATTAGTTATCTTGATTAGATTTTAGCCTGTGTCTGCCTTCTGCTAGAATGAGTATTTTAATTCGTGCCATCGGACAGGAATAAAAATACAATTAATAACTTTATCTCTTACCTCACACATCTGCAAGAGCAACTTTTGAGATGGTTCCTGAAACCTGGCTACTGGCTTGTAAATTACTTTGAAATCCATGATTTTTTAAGAAATTAGATTAGTCTAAGTATTTTAGTAGCTGGTAAAAATTGTGCAACTTAATTTTTAGTCTTTGGAACTCTTGAGAGGGCTTTTCTGCCTAGCATGAAAGTGAGGTTTTTCTTCAGTTCTTGTAAACAAAATTAACTCCACAAATTGCATCCAAAACTACCAACAGTCTGTTACTTACAAATCCCAATGTTAAAGCTTATCACTGTTTAATTTTATGAGTGCCCCAAATGTAGTTAAATCTCTACAGTGCACATAACCAAAACAATTGACAGATTTGTTTCTCTAAATGCTAGTGCTTTCTTCTAGCTGGTGCCAGTTTTTCCATTTGGACTGACAGAGATAAATCTGCAAACTGTTCAGTACATATTGTGAAGTCTTCCTTCTTCCACTGTCTTTGGACTTGTTTTTTTTTACTGCTACATAAGCAGTTAAACACCATCTGCTCTTAAGCATTGAAAATAATTTCTCAGGAACAATGCCCAGTGCATACTATTGAAGAGATTAAGCAAATACCATAAAAATCATTCTTGGAAACAACAATCTCCAATCTCACCAGAATGCTTCAATGATAGTCTCAAAGAGCATGAAATAACCCAGCAGATTCCTAATTACAGCAGTAGCTTGCAGAAGAATTCATAGCACAGCTGCATCACCTGTACGGTGGTGTTCAGTGAAATGTCCTACAGGTCTTCTTTTTACCCTGGAAAACAGCAGAAGAGAGGGCAGGTCAGGCAGTGATGCCACAAGCCTAATAAATATTTCAGTGTCTGCAGAACCATCCAATGCTGCTGAGGGAGCAACTTTCAGCTCATAGGAGTTTTCAGTAGGAAGTTCTTCACTGGGATTGGTCTCACAACTGCCTGGTTTTCCTGGACAACTTCTGAAGGAGTCAGTCTGTCACTTACAAAGCATGAAGAATTATTCATTTTATTTATTCAGAGAGAGTTTTCACCTGCCCTTTCCTCCACTCTTTGAGGTTTCATTCTTCTCTGCACTGAAGAGGAAACCACAAGCTACTTTAGGCTACAGATGTAGTGATTTCTAACATGAGGAAAAACTACTCATTTATTGTATTCTTCTACTTATATTCTGATACTGACCATTTAATTCAGGAGGAGTTAAATGAACCCTTCCTGAGAAGTCTGAGGAAGTGGATAGGTTTCTTTTGACTGACTTACCATTGGGCATTATGTCACAGAATTGTCTAGGTTGGAGGGGACCTTT
The DNA here is from genome assembly GCA_013400375.1 of Thinocorus orbignyianus. Classification (NCBI taxonomy): domain Eukaryota; kingdom Metazoa; phylum Chordata; class Aves; order Ciconiiformes; family Thinocoridae; genus Thinocorus; species Thinocorus orbignyianus. The sequence goes on from VXBW01006576.1 coordinate 90,505, forward strand.
ATGATCATTGAGTCCAACCATCAACCTAACACTGCCAGAACCACCACTAAACCATGTCCCTCAGCACCACATCTGCCCATCTTTTGAATAGCTCCAGGGATAGTCATTCAGCCACTTCCCAGAGCAGTCTGTTCCAATGCTTGATAACCCTTTCTGTGAAAAAATGTTTCCTAATATGTCTTCCTACTTTCTGTAAAAAGGGAAAAATTGAAGTTCTGCAGACTGTTTCATAGCCTCTCCAGTGGAAGCAAATAGCAAAATCAGTCTGATAAATCATAGTTTCTTGCTGTTCATCAGAAAACAGGATTGTGTTGTTAACCTCTAAATAAAGAAGCAAAGCAAATCACACTCCAAAAGGATTTCAGTGTAGTACAGTGAGCGAGCTTCAAATTATTTGTTAACATTGGTGAGGTAAGCTTATCAAAAAGGCTACAGGAATTAGCAGAAAGCTGTCCTTGGGAAAGTGTAACCTTTGAGATCTTTATTGCATTTGGACTGGCCAATAACATGGTGGTTGGGGTAAGGAGTAATAATTGGAACAGTAACTTGCTGTAACCGTTGTCTCAGGTGCTGATGGGAGATGCATATGAAGTAGATGTCATGAAGTTAAAAATAATAGCACCAAATTTCCAGATCTTACAGTAGAGATTATTAAATCTGCTTGGCATGGAAATATAATAGTGTCCTAGATAATTCTCTTGAACTCCTCTGTGTTCCTAATTAAACCCACAAGTGATTATGCCTGTGACAGTCCTGCAACATGAAACTCCTGAGATATGCATGGATCTTGCATTTCATATTTGCTGTAATCCTACCAGAGAAGTTGGGTAGATGTAACTCTCCCACATTCTACTTCTGTGAAAACACACATCAGTGAGTCTTTTTCCTGTGGATTATAAAAACCAAAGGCTTCAAGGAAGTACAGATGGCTTTGATGTCAGACTTCTCCAGCATAAGTACCTATGTTTCCCACCAAAATCATAAATCACAAGAAAGGCAGAAATTAAAAGTTTGTGGGACCTATTGTGAAAGTGGATTTCACTCAAAATACCTTTTTTAAAAATATTCAAAGAAATTTGTAAAGGGAGAACAGAAGGTGATTTCATCTAGATAAATTTGAGTATTGATTTTCCTGTGGGGGACATTACAGGAAATGATGATGATGCAGAAGAATCTTTGTATGATCAAATACACAATAGCAAAAGTATCCTCTCATCTGAAAGGGCATTTCTTTTCTTTCAACTTTTTTTTTTTAATACTTAATACAAGTATGTTATAACTAGTAGTGTATATGCAGATAGGTAATTAGAAAGTTGTTTTATACAAATAGGCAACATTTACTGTGCAAAGCTCCTCAAATATCATTCTGCCTAGATAACAAAAACAGACACGTAGTGTCAAGACAGGGTTAAACTGCAATACATTTTTTGAAATGTTCATTTTATTCTACAGGGAAATTGGTCTCTCAAGAGATTCAAAATGGACCGCCAAGGCGTGACACAAGTGTTGTCCCGCTTGTCATATATATCTGCTCTGGGAATGATGACCAGAATCTCTTCTCAGTTTGAAAAGACGAGAAAAGTGAGTGGTCCTCGGTCACTGCAGCCATCTCAGTGGGGGATGCTCTGCCCATCTGACACTCCTGAAGGAGAGGTGAGGAACTTCTATTTTGCTTTGAGTATTTCTAGTCCCAAGGAATGGAGACACTGTTTATTTTGAAGCAGATGATCCTCCATCAGAGAAGGAATTCTGATGAGGAGGTTCGAGAGAGAAATTATCCTCAGCTGATAACACCACTCTTGCTCTCTTTTGGTCAGAGCAGAAAGAGAGGAGTCCTAAACTCTTATCCCTTTGTTCTGTAATAAGTGTTCTGTTTTGAAGTTGCAGCATCAACCTGCAATTTTTCTAGAAAGTTATATTATTATTACAGAAACACCTTTAGCCTTTAGCTTGAGAAATTCTTTGAGCTTTCTATGTTTTACTGTACAGATATTATCCAGCTATTTCAACCAAATGGTTGATGCTGACCAATCTCTGGTTTGGTTTGGTTGTGTTGTTTTTTTAATTTCTTTTCTTTCTTTTTTCTGAAAAAAAGGGGGAACTCTGAACTTTCTGGCATAAACATTTAATCAATATGAGCTAGTCTCATTGAGCAGCTGAAATAAGATATATCTGTAAGATAATTGGATATTTTTCATTTTAAAACATTAAAATTCATGTTAGAATATACAGGATATCTGGCAAATTCGTAAATAGACTGACTTTGTATCTCCACTATGCTTCTAAGTAGGTAACTGAAGACAGAAATATAGGATTTATACGTAGTAAGACAACTTGAGAACTACAACTTCATATATTTTTTATTAACTTGTAAATGCTACAACATTACATTTCGGTATGATATAGAAAATTCTTCTTTTCTTCCTTCCTAATTTTCAGCGTTGTTAATGTTTTTCATTTCTTTTACTTTATACTTTGATGTTTTGTTGTTGTTTATAAGTACAGTTTTGGAAAAAATAATATATATAATATTAGTACTTTAGAATAAAATGGAAAAAAACGTGTTGTTGGTTTTTTTACTTTAGGCTTGTGGTTTGGTTAAAAACCTCGCCCTCATGACTCACATCACCACAGATATGGAAGATGGCCCAATTATTAAATTAGCCAGTAATCTCGGAGTTGAAGACGTAAACTTGCTCTGCGGTGAAGAACTTTCATATCCAAATGTGTTCCTTGTTTTCCTTAACGGTATGTAACGTTTCAGCAGTGTGACTCTGATTTGTTGCTGATGGAGAGAGAGTTAGGCTTCAGAAACCCTCCAACAATTTTTGGACCACAGACAACCACAGATGCGTTTTCCACGTGTAGGTGGTTCATCTGTAAATATTTCGCTAGGGTTAGGCAGAGTAGACAGGCCAGATGATGGCACTTAGTTGTCTGAAACTATGTCCTCAGAACTCTGGCTGCAGATGTGTGTAACTGAGAAATTGAAGCTTTTTCAAATTTCAGTACAGTTTTTAAGCACACTTGCATGAGTAGGAACAAAAATATGTACATTGTATTACACGTTTGTTTGTTTCTCTCAGGCATTCACTAAATGAGGCACCATTCATAAAGAACTTTCTAAAGAGAGAATAACACTGCTAAAAGTGTAATAACTTAAATTTATAAATTAAGAATTTCATCTCAGAGAATATTTTATTTTACTGTAAACTTCATATATTTTTATAGATGTTCATGCAAGCGCCTTTAAAAACAGAAAGGAAACATCAGTTGTTTGTAAAGTTTAGCGATGCTGTTCTATTTAAAATTACCCTGTAAAGGGCAGCTTTCTTTGTGAATAATTAGAAAAAAATAGACCTTGGAAAGCAGACCTCTTTTCTTTGTTAAAGTGATGATTTCACATATATGATTTGCATCTGCACACTTGTGTTCCTTTCACAACTGATCTCTTAATGTTTCTAAATCAACAGGTACTATGATATCAGATTACAAATTACTGATATTTTAAACACTACAACTGTGATTTAAAAATAGCCTTTTGTCAACAGCATCCACTTCCAGAGACTAGTATTTAAAGTCTGCCACCATAAATAAGTTTTCCATTTACCCTCGAATTAAACAGCAGTTGTTCTTCAATCCTGCCTTTTCCCAACAACGTAAAAGCAACACTTGACCAAACTGCATTCCTTTGCTCTACTTTTCTGTAGCAGTACGTTAAAGATAAGGTTCAGTGAAACCACATGCAGTCTTTTCTGTCTCATTTTATGGTCCGAAGGGGAGCGCAGAGCAGAAATTTTGGTCTGTTCCTTCATAAACTCAGTCTGTGGTATGGAACAAGGTAGTTGTGTTCCCAAACACATATAATCTAGCACTAAGTAAGGCAAAGCCATTTACTGTTCAGTCTACTAGTTTGTAGGTTTAATTCGTAAAAAATTCCAGACTTGTGGATGGCTGAAGTGGTTCTGATTTAAATTTGTAACCAAAGAGGGCAGAAATTCTGGTCAATGCAAATCCCTTAAGCTATAAAGACATTTGCATTGTCTTATAGACTCCCTAAAATATTGTGCTTTGTCTCCCTTCTTAAAGTTTTGATTTATTTGTTTTATATTTATTTGTTTATTTGTTTTATATTTATTTGTTTTATATTGGTTTATTTTTATTTTGTACTTATTTTTATTTTATATATTAAGATGATTTTGGTCAGGTGACATTTTAAAAAATGAATTTTATTATCTTGTTTGTTCATTAGGCATCACAATATTTAAGTACATGCTAAAGTGCCCTGATGAAATAGCAATAGCCAGTGGAGCTCAGTTCCTGAAAGAGGAATTCTGTTGTGAGTAATCACATATACCAAAAAATATCAGGCCTTTCTAAAATTTCTGACAAGGCAGCAGGACAGTTCCTTGGTCTCTTCCTGGAGAACTTGGATCCGTTTCAGTACAGCTGAAACTGCAGGTTTCAGAAGTGTGGCTCACTTTACACTAATTGGTAAATGGGCACCTGAGGAGAAACATATCTGAAGAAAGCTGGATGGAGCACACCACTTAGTTCCTGAAGCTATTTGGAGGCAAATCTGTAGATGACCTGTGAAATTCTGATTTTTGGTTTTTTGCTTACTGAGAAAAAAATAGAGCCAGTTCTTTTTCATGTCAGAAAAGGGAAATTTTACAACAAATCTGATTATTTGCAAGAAGTAGGAGGTATGTCAATGCGTATGATGCAAGATCAGAATTTTCAAGTAGAGTTTTGGATATGCAAAGATGCACCATGAATTTATTCCCTTTCTGAATAGGTAACATCCTTGGTGTCATACGTGATCATCAGAAATTAGTCAACACGTTTCGCATAATGCGTCGAGCGGGTTATATCAATGAATTCGTTTCCATCTCTACAAATCTTTCTGACAGATGTGTCTACATTTCCTCTGATGGAGGGAGATTGTGCAGGTAAACAGCTCATCAGAATTATCTCGGTAGCAAACATAATATAAACACTGTTTTATGGACTTCAGATACACTGGGCTAAGACTTTCACGAGCACAGATTTAAGCAAATTCAGTAGGACTTGAGCATGTCTTTTCTTCTTAAATAACCTTCATTCAAAACAGATAGATCTGAGAAACATACTGTGTAGTCAAGCAACTTAAAAAAAAAAGAAAGCAAGCTCAAATAAATCAATTTTGTCTTTAAAGAAAAGTCCAAACAAAAAGTGTTGCTTATATCTTCTTTAAGAAAAAAAGGGAGGGGGGGATTAAAATTGGCCTGATCAGCAACTGCAGTAGTGTCCAATGTCCTTGAAGGGTTATTTTTTTATTTCCTGTAAAGCAAGAAACAGGCAGCCACTTGCCTGATATTCTGTGGGTAAGATATCACACTTTAGAATGAAAAGCTACTCGTTCTCTTTAGGGTTCTTCACTTCTGCTGCAAAACTTCCTCGGGCATGTGTACCTGTACCAAGAAGCATTTCTCACAATTTTGGTTTGTTTAATTGTTTGCCCTTAAGTAGGTAGGTCAATAAACCTACGAGGAAGGTCTCCACCTTGAGATGCTTACACTCTTTATTAGATGGAAAGAGTAACAACCATGTCACAGGGGAAAGCAAAAAGGAGCTGGGTGGCTAAAATGAGAGAGTGGAATGTAGCAATATTTTGAGACAAAAAATCAGCTTGTTTTATAGTAGAAGTAAGAGACTCCAGTCAGATTATGGCAGCACTCTGCTAGGTTACTTACAAGTAAAACGTCTCCTGTTTAGGCTAAAGAATAAGGCATAAAAAGGTGAACAAAGCAGAAATTGAGACAGGCAGAATGAGTTAATATATGTATATTTTAGTGTTGACTGTGTGCATATATTAAAGAAGCAGCAACCACGACTACATGTGCTATTTCACCTTATTCATTAATTCAGTCTCAGATTATGTTGAATACAGTTTGAGGCACGCTAGAGGCAGCAAAATAGTACGTGTGCAAACCATCAGTTGGTCATACCTGGTCAAGAGGTCCACAGTAGGGGCATATTCAGTGGCAGAGAAATCACTTTTCCAGTCAGGGCTAATGCTGACCATTCTGCAGGTCTGGAGATTCAGCAAAACTTCCGGTAAGTAAAATAAAAACGAATCAACTCATGTGGATTTCCAGGAGTTTACCAGGTTTGCTTTGTAGCACCCCACTCTGCAATTGTTCAGATACCCCTATTAACCATTTAAAAGTGCTCATTAGTCTTCAAACAGCTGTTTAGACTTCAGAGTGGACTCCACAAGTATCTTGTAGCTATTTGCTACTCTTTACAGGAGCAACTTGTCCAAATAGCAACAGCCCTTGACGTTTCATTCTTGCATGCCATCCTTTGTGTCAGTGTTTCCTTGCGGTAAGGAAGCCTTCAGAGATCCATGTGCTGTTGAAATTTATGGATTCATCTGAGGTCACCCATAATAAATCATCATATTTTACATCATAACAGCAAAATACCGTCTCGCATGAGGACACTTAAGCACAAACTGTTGGCTCAGTGTCCCTGCAATATCTGTAGAAATTGATGTTGTTCTTAGCTATGTAGATTTTCAATCAGTAATTTCAATCAGTAGATTTCCCAGATCTTTTAAAACTTTTAAAGCTGTCAACAGAATGTGTAGTTAAAACATAAAATGTTGGCTTAAAGATTAAAGAGGCAGAGGGGAAGGCTTCCTCCTCAAAATTGAAGTATTAATTTTTCTTGTATGCTTTTTGGGTACTTCATAAACAGNTGTCAGTCAGAATTTCACAGTCTTGGGGTTACCTGTGTGGAGAAGCCTGCTCTCCTATATAAATGAATAATCAGTGTGTTGGAGGTTTTCTGTTTAAAGTCAAATTANGGAGGGGAAGGCTTTTTCTTGTACGCTTTTTGGGTACTTCATAAACAGTGTGTCAGCTCAGGATATTTGTGTACCAAACCTAGGTCTGAATAACTCCTGCTTGTATTTATGTGGCTATGTCAGTTAAATGTTGGTAAATTTAAAAAGTGGCTCATAAAATAGGTTGTGTGTAGGCAGGATTCTTACTGTAAGTATAAATTAATAAATTGCCTAAGCATTTGCTATGATAATCTTTTTTTCTGTTTTTTAATTGTAGGCCTTACATAATTGTCAAGAAGCAAAAACCTGCAGTTACAAACAAGCATATGGAGGAACTGGCTCAGGGATACAGGTACACAATTCAAATAGACCATGTTAATCGTCACATCTATCTCTAAATACTGTGTGGAAATACTTCAGTCAGTCAGAATTTCACAATCTTGGGGTTAGCTGTGTAGAGGAGAAGCCTGCTCTCCTACATCAATTAATAATCAGTGTGTTGGTGGTTTTCTGTTTAAAGTCAAATTAAATCTGGTCCTCTTATTTCATTACTGCTATGCAATTTGTTAATTACATAGAATAAATACATCTCACAAGTGGATTGTCTGAGGCAGTATTGCCCTCATCCTGATTGAAAGATCAAACACTTCAAAGGAATATGAACTTGACCACCCTAAATCAGGCACATTCAGAATCAGTTTTGAAATCACTTGCAAATTTGTAGTTAGGGTGTTTAAAAAACCACATTGGCACAAAAGCATTTAACTGAATTTTGCAAAACCATCACAAAAATTTACTAGATTACCCTTGCACTTATCTGCATTTATAGTGGTGATGAGTACGTATAGGAGGATTTTATTTAGATGTTCAAATAAGTAACAGTGGTCAGTCAGACTGTGAAGCAGTGATCGGGCAAGGGGATTGATTTTTTTAAATATTCATTTTTCTTTAAATGTTTAAAATGTACAGAACTGTTCATATAAAAGTATTTCTCTAGTTTAACTTCTCGGTGTTATATTCTTTCAATATATACCCAATATAGTTTTATTTTTGCAGAAATACCTGAAAAGACTGTACCTGTCTATTTTTTTTTAATTCAACTGTAGGAATTTTGAAGACTTCTTGCACGAAGGCCTTGTTGAATATTTGGATGTCAATGAAGAAAATGACTGTAACATTGCACTATATGAACATACAATTAATAAGTGAGTATGTATTCAGACTGAACACTGGTACAGAAAAAACCTTTCACAGGGTTACTCTCTGAAATGCAAGTGTGTTAATGTTGCTGTTTTCACACATACACACTGCTCCCTTGCGAATAGTTGAAACAACTCCAGATGAAAGCTAAAGAAAAGCTAAAGATCTTTACACGCATCTGAAATTATCCATGAGATAGCTACAAAGAGTGGTTAAGCTATTGAGGTTTTGGGAGGGAGATCTGTTCCTCCTTCTGACTCTCAAAAATATGAAATACTTAAAGGTATATCCTTTATTTCTCTGGATGTGGCTTTTTCTTGTTCTAATCATTGGACTGCTCATCATAGAAAATTTTATATAATAGGATCCCAGAAAGCAACCAGTTTCCACCTGTTAAATGATGATCTTAGAATGTCATGAATGTCATTTGGAAAAATCTCTCTCATGGCTGTAGAGGGACCCTAGACACCCAGCTTACACTGAGTATTGGAATGAGACTTTCCCTTTGATTTTTGGATGTGTAACTGGCCCTGACAAAAATGTCTGTATCATTCTGTGTATTCTTCACCATGTGTGTTAAACCCATTCCTGCTATGTTATTTTCATCTACAAAGATTTCCAGATTATTATTATTTTTTCTCCACATATATGAAGGACCTGATGTTTTGTTTTGTTTTTTTTTTTCTCTGTCTTGGTACAATGGTGAGTGAGCTCATGTTAAGAGAAGAATTCTAAATTTTTAAGTCCTATCTTTCTACTTTGTTAAATGTTTCTGTGACAATATCCTGTCAACTGATAGTTGCATATGAGATGTTAGAAGTTGACTCCATGAAATGTTTGATCAGTAGATTTATGCAGAAGATGTTTTTTTGAATGTTCTGTCCTGGTCAAGTACTTATGGAAGCCAATAGAAATAAATCATTGATTTCAGCAGAGCTGCATGAGACCTTCAGTTATCTTTAACCTTTGCCAAATGAAATGCATTAACTCTGCTAATTAAATTGCATTGCTCCTGCCTAGGCTTTTGAAGACTTTTATCACTCTAAGAAATTACTTCTGCATGTTTTTGGCTTGCATCTGTATGCATGACCAAAGAAGAAAACACACAATTGCTCTCATTTGTGCCAAAATTAAGTAAATTCCACAAAAGGCTAGAGCAGAAAAATTTAAATTACAGGACACCTGACTCAGCTGGGAAGATTAACAGGAGTGTGTCACAGGAAATCATGGTTTACTCAAAAACAGGAGGAGACCGTGAGCTTCCAACGATCTAGTGTGAGGAAATGACTCCACCATAACTGCCGAAAAGTTTGGGAGATTCTTGTGTTGTCCATCAACCTGTTTTGAGTTCAACTTCGATGCTTGTAGCTAAGAGTGCTCTAAATATGAACTTGCACTGTATGAGCACGTTGCTCCTTGCATTTAGTAATGATACTTCCTGCCTCCTGGTTAGTTGATTCGTGTACCCCCTTCCCCCAGCTGATCATCTTGCATTTGAAATGCTACAACCATGTTGGTACAACTTGTTCTAGCCATACAACTGACACAATCCACTATTGTGAAGTATCCCATTAACATTCCTGCTTTTGTAATGTAGGCTTCTTTTAGCTACAGTATCCTCTCTTTACCTTTCCAATCCAATTAGGGGATTTTTCTTTGGAGGATTTGACTCTATTTAATGCGTTCAGTTTCTTCCTTACCTATTTGTAACTCTGATTTTCAAACTCATGAGGTTGCCTTCTTTTCTTGGGCCCATTTTGGGCAGTGGCATTTTGGCTTGCAGAAATTGAACTGCTCTGTAGAACTGGAAGGTCTCTCATTAGCGCTGTGGGAACACTTCATAAGATACCAGGATCTGCATGTGTTGCATCTTCTTTGGTTGAATTAGGATTGACCTCAATGAAAAAATATTTGTGTTGAATACCCTATCTGAAAATGTATGTGCAATTCCATGCACTAGTACCTTCTGAAGAAGTTGGCTAACTTCAGTATCAGTGAGTCTTAAGCCTCTTGTTTATTGTTTGAGAAGTGTCAGCAGTTCTGTGAAGTTCTGCAGAAGCGGGGAGCGGTCTGTGCTTTAACTTTGCTGCTGGCTCTTGAGGCCGTTTTGCAATTACTTGACTGCAACTGGGTTTTTCTTAAGACAGGCTTCAATTAACATAGCTGCTTTTTATCAAGGGGAGAAAAATAGCTGGTATCTTCCGGCTAGTGGGTGATTTTTAGGTTGCTCAAGCATATTTGTGATTTATGAAGATTTCAGGCACTGACAGATAATTTCACTAGGCTTGCTGCTCAGGGTTTCCAGATTTTTTATTTATTTTTTTTCCCAGTAGTACATAGACTGTTTATGTAAGTTCCCGCTAGTCCTTGTCTTCGGTTTGTATGTACTTCTGGGTAATTCCTCATGCTTTTTGACCTTGTGATGCTTTGCCATCTATTGAATGTTGTCATAATAAGGATTTTTTCTGTAATTTCCTTTGCGAGGTCTTGAAGTTTAGTTATCAGATTAACTTAGCTAATTTTAAAAGGTCTTCAAAAAGACTTCCGAGAGAAGTCGAACAGTAAAGATGGGATTTTCAGAAAGCATGGCAGGTGTGTGGGAGAAGCAATGTATGCCTAAACCCAAGCTCTGCGTAATAACTCCAGAATATTGTGAAAGATGTGCTTTGGATAGGTTTAGTTATAATTACCTGTATTTCACAATTCCTTATTTCCGAGTTACTTATCTTGATTTAAAAAGCAGGTCTGCTCCAGCCAAGCTTCATTGTACACTTCATCCTCAGTTATTAGTCACTCCACTTGCATCCTAATGTGCGCTATGGCTTAATTGTCTTTATTGAGCATGGGCTTTCTCTGCTGAAGCTCGTGCCAGGTAGAACAAATTTTGTTATTCCTCAGACATTACCCCTTTTTCTTTGTCTTTTTAGTTCTGTATAGTACTGCCTTTTAGCAACACAATAATTTCCAAAATATTTGCAAAGCTTTTCAACTAGTGTTTTATTATGCCATGTTGCCCATGGCGCTGGATCTGGTTTGGACACAGATGTTTTCCCTCTAACTGGTATTACATAACTCACCTTGGAAAACTGAAACTACACTTAATTTTTTTTTCAGTACCTGAATCTGTCTTGCTTTTCCTCTGTCCACCTCCCTAGTGCATTTCTTGATCTCTGAGGCTGCTCAATTGATGTGCAGGACACTCATTACATGAGAAAACATTCCTTAAGGCATTTTGAGTCTTGTATAAACAGATTTTTTTATTGTCTTACTGAGCTCCCTCAGGCTGTTGTTATCTGGAGGCTTTTTCTCAATGGTGGAAATTCATAAACCCTCATTTATTTCTCCTTCATTACTTTCAATGTAAAAGCACTTAAAGCCAAAAGAAGATGTTTCTTGGGTTTTTTTTAATAAAGAAATAAAATCCCATAGTGAATATTTTGAGGTCATATTGACTTACATTTCCTGAACAAAATTTAATTGAAGTATTACGAGATACTACTAAATTAAATAAATTCTAGTTAAGATGTTTGTTCACAAGCCTGCTATAATTAGTACTCTTTCTTTTAAGAGATACAACACATTTGGAGATTGAACCTTTCACGCTTCTTGGTGTCTGTGCTGGGCTGATTCCGTATCCTCACCACAACCAGTCTCCAAGAAACACTTACCAGTGTGCCATGGGGAAACAGGCAATGGGTAAGACTTTTTTTATTCCCTTTTTGATTGTTACTTAGTTTTTGAAGCTATGTAGCAAAAGTGACAAAACAGAGAAATTCTTTCTTTCCTAGTTCAGGTAAAAACTTTGCTAGGAAGAGGAAAAGACACTTCTTTACCTTTAAGAAAAAAATAATTTACTTCTGAAAGTTTGAAAAATTAAAAGAAAAAAAGTACCAGTCAGTTTTACTTAATGGAAACCATATCTTCAGGCCTTAATACTTAAAAGAATGATTGAAGAGACTGGGACATAGCTGCAAGATTGACAGAACTGGGGTCTTTTTTCCCTCTTTATGGTGTGATTTGCTGTGGGTTTGCAGACAAAAAGAGTTAAAAAGTGTTCTCATAGAGAGAGGCAGAGCATGAAGAGAGGAGAGTTTGCCTGAATAATTGAGTGAGTGCCCTAAAAATAAATAAATAAATAGTTACATTGACATTATAGAGAATAAGAGGAATCAAAATGTGCAAGAGAGTGTTTAGTTAATTAGTGTTTAGTCCTGCAGCAGTAGTTTTAGGTTTTGGGCTTTTTCTGTTTCAGCTAAAGAGGGTAAGTAATGACCTCTCAGCAAAATGACTGAAACACAATTAATTTCCTTAATCACTGAATAATACTTTTTGTAAATGTGATAACTAGCCATTAAAAACCAAACTTTTGTCAATTTGCTGTTGTGGGTAATTGATATTAGGTAATTTCTAATCCTTCCTTTAATATACAGCTAAACTAGCATTAAAGCATCCAAGTCCTATGGCCGTGATCAAGCCAGGGTGAGTCCCAAGAAGAACCTGACCAGTACATGGATTCAGGCAGCCGTATTCAGTCTTGTGCTGTACATGCCAGTTTTATGTCTTGTATTGATAAGTTGAAAGCTCACAATAGAACAACTCCGTGCCATGAAAAAACACCCACTTCTGTTAGGTTTACTAAACCATTTGTTCTGTGCTGTGTGTTCGCAAGTGAAACACTGCACCTTTTGTGAGACTTCTCTGGCAGAATTAATAGCAAATTAACTGCCTTGTGCTTGCAGCGTCATGTTCAGCACATCAAAATAGCATAAAATAGCAACAGATGCATGTCCCCCCTTTATATTAAAAAAAAAATAAGGGGCAGGGGGGGAAGAGGAGCGATGCAATCTTTTCCCTTTCAGTTCTCCCCCATCCCTTTATCTTTCCCCCACCCCCGAGTCTCTATTTTATGACTATTAGTCTCAGAAGGTTTGGTTAGTTACCACACACAGTTAAGCAGGATCAGTGTGTACAGAAAGCCAATTCAGTATCTGTGGAGTTCTTTTGTAGTTTTCTGTGTGAAGGTTTTTTTCCCGTTTTGTTTTGAGTGTCATTTGCAATTCATTGTCTGTGTTTTCTGAGGTTGGTGTATTCAGCTGCTTTGACCCTAGGTCTTGCACATTTAGCTCCTTGGATACAATCCTCTGACGTTCCTGCTGACGCTAGGAACACAAAAGCCATTGAATATCTTGAGCAATAAAAAAAGCCTTTGTTTCGGTTTGTTATGACAAAACACCTGACTCAAAGAATAAGCAGCTAGATAAAAGTACTTTTTTTAAAGTTGGCACATGACCTGAGCTATATTTTGCTCTGCCTGAAGTATTTACAAACACCTGAAGCTTTTTGTAATAATTACTTAAAAAACCCAAGCCTCTGTAAGTGGCAATATGTAGAGGCAGAAAAGATTTTTCTCTATGCTTGTTGATAAAATGAGACCTAGAGGATATTCCTGAAACATTACACATACTTTTTTTTTTTTTCTGTTTTTATTTATGAAGAGATGTGATATAGTGTGTCAAACTCTCACTTTTAAGTAACCATCCACCCTTCTTCTTTCCTTTCCCCATCGTGGAATTGTAGAGCAGCTCCTGGTCCAGCACTGCCATGGGGAAAATCTCTTGTCCAAGTCAACTGTATCACACCCTTGGCTGTCATAACCTGGGGACATGGGGGGATCCCTGGGGCTCAGCCTGGCAAAGGAGAGCCTTGTGCTACTCAACACTGACCCTCTCTGGCCACCTCATGGGGCTGTGCCAGCAGCTTTGCGCGGTCTTTGCTCTTTTTTAAGCAATGTCAAGCTGGGGAAAGGTGTGAAAGCACAAGTAAATGGTGGGTGAGCATCAGAGCTTGCAATAGGGTCTGTAATTCGGTATCCCTGACAAGTGTTGGGTATTAAAATACTAACGTTTCTGCAGGATAACATTAAATGTCCTGAAAAATACCTCCCTTTCATGAATTTCAAGAATAAGTTGTCTTGTTGGAGGACAAGGGCTGCGCTTGGTGAACAAACTGGATTTCAGTGAAATTAATTCGGAATTAAATCCCTCTGTTTTGGCATAGATAATTTACCATATGTTGCAGGTTGAACCGTAAGACTGAGGGGATGTTATGATTAAGTAGCAAATACAACAGCAGCTGCAAGGACCTCAGTTGAACATTGACATTTCAGTGCAAAGATAACAGTTGTGACTTAAAATCTGAGTATTTAAGAATAAAATATAAGAGTCTGTACTGTTTACATTCCATGTGTGGCTGAAATAATGTTTAAGAGGATCAAATGCTTCTACAATTAGAGAAATAATTGCTTTTCGATTCCATTAAGACATAAAAAATCAGTCAGTTTTACACACTGTGCCTCTGTGACTGTGAAGTGTTGTATAAAAGCCTAATGTAAGGAATGAAAACATACACATTTTCCTGCCAGTAATCCACCACACTGCTCATGGACGTGTGCATCTGTGGAAGCGGCAGTGTGGGTACACAAAGCAAGCTGTGCACTCTCACGGCCCAACTGTGCACTCCAGTTTCAATCCAAATGTCATCACACAAGTCTTGAGTAAGGAGAGGAGGGTTTGGGTGTTAAATTATTACTTAAACCAGTGAAAGAGCAGAAAGTATTCAAGGGGAGGGTGGTAGCTGGGTGAGAGCTTTGTTGCAAAGGTTTATGGTGAAGCAACTTCCTTGATATTACAAAAAAAATCCCTCTTACTATATCATGGACATTCTGTTTTGCTTTTGTGAAGTAGCAGAGCCCTCGGATGTGCTGCTTTTGCCTTGTGCTATAACCAGCAGAATGTGTTAAAATTTAATTGAGAAGACAAATGTGCTTCAAGGAACCCAGGGCTGGGGGTTGTTGGCTTTTAGCACTTGTGAAAGGCTTGTCAGTGGGATGAGAGCTAAAGCGCTCCCAAATTTTGTATGGCTAGCCTATTGGCAGGGAAGCGAAACAAACACCAAAGCAAACCCAGCTGTTGCTGGTCATCACAGCTGGACTTGGGTATTTTGTGGCCAGGGTCCACTTCCAGTACTGCTCTTTGAGGAGAAGCGTTTGCGCTCTGCAACACAGAGCACAAGATTTTTAGTGGTTTTTGCCAGCTTTTCTTTCCCTGGTAGCAGGCACAGAATTGCCAAGACAGAAATGAGCCAGACTTCTTTCCCTACTTCACCCATAATCTTTTAAACTGACTTGTTAATCTTTCTGGGGTTAAAAGAACGTTTCAAATGCTGAACATCCAGGTCACTTAATACGTGTGCTTTGAAAATCTCTCTGCGGTGAGTTGGAGCCCACTCCACAAGGTTCAGTGCAACATTTAAAAACTCCGCTCCTTTCTCTTTTGGTTTGTGCTCATATAGAAGGACAGAATAGTAGAAAATCCATGGTGAAATCAGGGGAAATACAGAATTACAGCAATTGTTTTCTTGTCATGTGCAGTGATAGTCCTTTTGGCTTGTATCTTGAGCAGATTGATTTCTGGATCCTTGTTAATTTTGGTCGTACAGTTTAATGTTGCTGTGAGTAATACACTAGAGAATTGGAGAAATGCTTATTTTAGCTGGCTGTTCTGGTGAGTTCTCAAAACTTTCTGCTTCAGAATAACGATATCCCATTTATGCTGTATATCAATACATAGCATTTTTTATAGTTGTTACTTCACACTGAAGCATGATCAAGTGATACTTTAAAAGAAAAAAACCCAACTTGTCAGGTAATGAAAAAAAAAAAAAGGAAAGAATGCACATGTACATTCACAGTATACAAAGTGCTGAGAAAAGCAAGAAAATGATCTTTGTTGTATCCAGGTCAACCTTATGTGTTTTGCTTTAAGCAAGGCTAATTACTAATGAAAAAATTGGTTCTTGCTGTTGGGATAATTATAAATGTGGGTCATTGAGAGCAGGGTTTGTTATGGTGAAGTTTAATTATACTTTACTTTTGCTGGGCTGTTTGGCTGAAGCAAACAAGGGCTCTGTTCTTTCAGAGAAAAAACAGAAAAAAAGCTAGTGACTTTCTTTATTTCAAGGCCCACACAGAGGTCTCATCCTAACACTCCAGTCCTTAGAAGAAGGGAGCTGCTTCTTAATTTTAAATAAGCAGGTTGTGGTTTAAATCTTTGGTTTGTTAGACCAGTCTAGAGAAGGCATTATTTGCATAACCTTTAAATTATAGCTATTAGGACAAATATCGCTAATGTACGGTGTGCTTTTTGGCTAATTTATTTCACTTCTGCTCTTGAATAATGTTCTAACCACTTTCTTTCCTGCTACGAAGTCCATCATCAATATAGAATCATAAAACGGTCAGAGTTGGAAGGGACCTTAAAGATCATCAAGTTCCAACCCCCCTGCCATGTGCAGGGACACCTCCCNATACAGCATTTGGCTCCTGAAGAATTGCCTGAGTAGAGTTTATTATTATTGTTGAAGTTAAAATCTCAGTAGTATCAGTTACTCTTTATTCCTGGTGTGATGCAAACAGTAACAGTTCCATTAGACTTATCTGAACCTCTGATAAAAATACCAACTTTGAAAT
Organism: Thinocorus orbignyianus; assembly: GCA_013400375.1. Classification (NCBI taxonomy): domain Eukaryota; kingdom Metazoa; phylum Chordata; class Aves; order Ciconiiformes; family Thinocoridae; genus Thinocorus; species Thinocorus orbignyianus. Next base: position 107,064 of record VXBW01006576.1, read on the forward strand.
AAGTGAAGCATCTGAGGGAGAAATAATTTGCATTACCTGAAATACATAGAAGCATCATCTGTAATCCTTGATATATCAGGGACTTCCACAGATTGTTACTGGAGTATAAAGGAGAAGCTTAGCTATGATGAGCTGCTCCAAACTTCATCCTATCTTAGCATCCCTAACCAGTGAACCATAGCAGGTACAGCATGTAAGCATCTCAGAAGGGAAAAAAATTGCAAGCATTTCAGAAGTGAAAACTGGTGTGGCATAGTCAGAAGATTTCACTCAGTGACAGGAAAATGTACCTATCCATGAAACTTTTAAGATGAGCTCTACAGCAGGGAGCCTATGCTGAAAGCACACAGATTATTCATTCTAGGTTCAGTGGGGAAAAATGGTCTAAACCTCTATGTTTTTAAATTTGGCAGTAGATTTTCCTAGCTGTATAGTGGGAAAACCAGTTTGTTTATCAAAGTTCAATGAAAACAATGTCTAATAGTTTAGGCTGAGGGAATATCAGAAGTAATAAGGCCTTCAGCTGGTGGTCCTTGCTGGGGGTGACTGGGAGGGTCTTCAGTGTTCATAAATCCAGGCCCTACCATCTTGCTTCTTACTGGAGACAGAAAATACTGCTCAGGGATGATTGATTTTATTCTTTAAGAGAAAGACACAAAAGGAATAACTCAAAAGCAAGAGACAAGTAAAGCCTGTCAACTCTATCAAATCTTCCTCGACGTTTAAAAATGCTGTGCCCATGGCTTCAAAAGCACTTTTCAGAGTGAAGGAAAGTCCAGATGTGCAAGATCCAGTTATAACAGTTTTTTTTCAGATGGTATCTGTTGAGCTATCTGCCCATTCTCATCCATGGGAAAGGTAGATGTGTGGTGGTTTAGGAGAGAGAGCTTAGTGCCAAGGGCAGGGAGATCTTTGGAACTGCCTGTGATGCTGCCTGAATTTAGAGATTTGATTTTCTAGACTTTTTATTTAAGTGCAGGCATTTGGAAATTGCAGGTAGAAGCATATTAAACATGAAGCTGCCTTCCTCTAAGAGCAGATTTGTGTTCAGCTGTACTATATTCTGGCTATGTGAAGTCTTCGTTATATACTGACTGCTTTGACCTTTCCTTGAAAGCAGTCAGCCTCTGAAGCTGCGGGAGAAAAAAGGACTTGCCTCCTTAGCACAAGTACTGCAGAATATTTACTACTTAAAACTTTAAAAACTTTTTAGGCTATAATTTCTTAATTGCTTAGAGACATAGCATAGTCCTGGTACAGCAAACTCTAATAACATATGATTGCCTTAACTTTTGTTCTGCTACACAACAGTTTATGTTTCCCTGCTGGGTGTTAATTATTTTTTCCTCAGATTTCAGAAGACACTTTGGCAGTCTGATGGGACAGGGCCAAAAATTTCAGTCTCAAGCTGGGAGGTCTATACAAAGGACTGAATTCTGAACCGTAAATTTAAAATTAATTTCATGTAAAAAGACAAATATATTGTGCGTGAACTTCTACTGCAGCCTTTCTAGCAATGACGCCTCCAGTTTCAGAAAGTAAATCAGTCTTGGCCGCTGCTAACTGTATGCTTTGTTCATGCTTTGTGACATTCTAACACAGGCTGCTGTTGAACTAATTATTGCCCAGAAAAAGGAAGGAAATACGATGTGGAAGACGCAGAGCTTGATCCACGGCTCCTCTTGAACTCAATGGGAGTTTTTCTATTGATTCTCACGAAATTTTGGATCAGGTCTATGGATCGCAAGTTCAGCTCTCTAAAAAAAAACCCAACTGTGGCTATTAGAACAATAAATCCAAACTTCATACTTACACTGTTATTCAGTGTCATGATTAAAAAAGAAATTTTCTTTGCATTCAGTCATATTGCATCTGACTGATTTCTTATATTGTTGTTCTTTTTGTCTCGATGCTTGGGTTTTACCCGTTTAAGAAAAAAAATAATAATTCTGCCTTAAATTAAGAAGCCACTTACATCTTTATTTAAATATAATAATGCAAAGTTGTTTTGGTTTTGTCTCTTACGGATTTTTTTGCCTTCTTTTTTTGCCTTCTTTTCTTGAAGAATTTTGATTATTAGATGAAATTCCTCAGTTTGTGATATTTAGTTCATTTGTATTCAGTAATTTTTCAGCCAAAAATGTTATAGGAAGTTCACTGATGTTCATACACTTCTGTTTTTCTTTTACGTGCAGGTACCATTGGATACAATCAAAGAAACAGGATAGATACTCTTATGTATCTTCTAGCCTACCCGCAAAAGCCAATGGTAAAAACAAAAACCATTGAACTGATAGATTTTGAAAAACTACCCGCTGGACAGAATGCCACAGTCGCTGTGATGAGCTACAGCGGTTACGATATCGAAGATGCTCTTGTCTTAAACAAGGCTTCCTTGGACAGAGGTAAGAACTGTCTTTCCTACTTCGCTAGTGTGTGTTCTAATACATGTTTTAATAAACCTGTTGTCTCATGGCATTACCCTGTATTGACTTTTGTTGTAGCTATGAACAGCACATCTCCAATTAAGAAATTGAATTCCAAAACAGCTTTGAATGCTCTTGTTTGTTTTCTGTATGAATAGTAGTTGTGATTCCATGCTTGCAATAGTGCAGTGAAATTGCCAATGTGTAAACAAGCTTGAGTATGGATATTACAAGAAAAAATGGTTAACTTTTGACCTCAAAGAATAGAAGTGTAAATGGTCCCTTTTTGAAAATATTTAGTCTACAGAAAATGTGTGAGGTGTGAGATAATCTGTTCTGTTGGGCTTCCTTTTAAGATGGTTACCTGAACCTTTGTTCCGTTAGTAAGAGAGGGCCCTTGTTGTTTTCACCAGTAACAAAAGCAATAGATGAAATTAGACTTCTGAATGTGTTGAAAGGAATGGAATGCGTGGTCGTTTGTGTCATTGTGAATGTGATGCTCGGAGGTAGTACTAGCAGTATTACTTACTTTCTGAGGGAAAAAATTATGGTATTGTCTAAAGCAAAATAATTTAGTGTTTATTCAGGGATGAACTAGTTACCTGCTTCCTCTAAAATTTTTTAAAAATCTATGCAGTGTAGTGTATTTTAAGTAAAAGTACACAAGTAGCAAATAGAAGGTAACTAAGTGAAACCTGTGTTTGTGCCAGTCTGGTCTCCACAATTCTTCAGTGCTTCATGTTAATGCTGCTGGGGGATGGAGGAGAGTGGCCTGAAAACTTCGTCACTCTTCTCTCTCTTTTCTCAATAAATTCCCTTGAGAGAAGACATAGTGCAGTGTGATCAAATTGGTTTTAGTTTTGGGTGGCCAAAATCAGATTGTTCCATTACTTTAGCCCCGCCCCCCCCACTCCCTTCCTCCTAGTTGCTAGGCAGCAATAATAGTATTCCTAGACATGTATCTTTGGCATTAATGTCTGCCGCATTTAATTTATGCCTCCTTTTCTAAAAAAACAACAGGCATGATTTAAAACTGAATGTTTTCTTTTCTAGTAGACTGGTAACATTTACAGGGAGAGCTGTAGTGCTTGTCAGGAGTTACTTGACATAATCTAAAGATGCAGATGTACTGTATGTGGCTGCAACCATCTTTCAAATGAACTAAACCAACGTAGGATTACTAGAAAGCCTTGTTCTTGGCTGTCTGTAATTCTAAGTGTGGTGTAAGTGTTTAGTATTGTGGCTCGTTGCTGTGCTTGGAGAGAAACTCCAGAGATGCTACTTTTCTCATCTAAAACCCAGAACCAGACCTATTTTATAACAGCATATGTAGTTCAGAGTTCTTTCAGCTGGGAAGAAAGTCAGTAACGGGGTGATTATATGAAACACCGAATTGGTACTTTTCTGGTAGGCTAGCTTGTGTCAACCACAAACATGAGTGAAAGTGCAGGTTTCTTAGAACTGCTGTGTGGAAGAGGTCCTGTTGTCGTCCTGTTACAGTTTCTTCTCCTATGTTATGTCTCCCTGTGGACCATCAAAGGTAAGCGAAATGATGCGTGCGTATGTATGCAGAGGTGTAGAAGGGGATTAGCACAACTTCAGAACTGGACCGTAGTCAAGGTCTAAAAAAAGCTACATGCATGATCTGATTTTTAAATTGTGAGCTACTAGGTATCCATGTACAATATTAGGCACATTCAAGAAAATTACTAATCTAATTAATAATAAAAAAAGTTTCTATTCTGTAACTACACTTGTGGATCAGCATTCTTGTTTTATTCCGATAATGTGTTATAAAGAATCTTTTAACTCCTAGTCAGATGAGTTTGTGTTACATTTTAGGTTTTGGAAGGTGTCTTGTGTATAAAAATGCCAAATGTACACTGAAACGTTACACAAACCAGACATTTGATAAAGTTATGGGTCCGATGTTGGATGCAGCTACCCGGAAACCAATCTGGCGCCATGAAATTTTAGATGCTGATGGTATCTGCTCTCCAGGTATGTCAAACTACGTGTTCGTAATCTGCAGTAGACATTAATGTTCTGTTAATATTTCCATTGCATCATATTTTATACTTAGTGTAATATTCTTTTTTTTGAGAGTGACAGTATTGTAATGGAAAACATAAAAGTGTTAGTTTCTGGAAGCAATGTGGTCCCAGTCATTGAGGTGTGGGTTTTTTTATACATGAGAAGAGGAAGCTTTATATTTAAGCAGAGGAGTTGAGTCTTGTGAATCTATTGACACATTAGAACTTGTATTCTTCTTACATCTCTAGACTGGCAAACTTTGAATACTGTAGTTTTTAACTGTTTAACTCTCATATGTTGTCAGTGTTCTTTTTTAAGGATAGACTCCTTATTATTTTTATTTCATGTGTCAAAACTTCCTGCATGCTATCAGTTAATGCAGTTGTTCGAGAAAATAAAACCTTTTGTTTTTAACACTTTAGAAATGTGTTTGGAGAGATAAGAAAATAAATGCCACTACATTTACTTATTAGGATAGGCATATAATTTTCCAGTAGAAATACATTTGAGAAAGAATCCTCCCATACTGTCATCCTTCAGTTAGGAAATGGCTTAATATTGCTGCTGAGATCTAATAAGAAAGGTCCTGTAAAAGGCACAAAAGTTCATTCCATTATAGCAACACAATTGGGTCACTTTTGCTCTTTAACACATCACAGTGCAGCTTTCAAAGTTAATTTTTAAAAAAAGGCAAGAATCTTCTGAAGTATGATGATAGATAGGACTCAGGCAGACTGCAGACTGAGACTGTTCATAGTGTGTAAGTAAAAACCTCTTTGAAATAGTTCATTTGGACAGCAAAGAGGCGTAGGCTGAAGTGCGGTGTAATTTTGTGGAGGAGGAGGTGGGAGGCAGGTACTTGCTGTGCATCGGTATCGTTGGGCATGCTGCGGATCTCGTTTCCTGTGTGAAGGGTGGGATAAGGGAACAGAGGGGAAAACAGCTGATGTATGAGACCAGAAGCAATAGGAAAAAGTAATTGGAAGAAGACTCTGAAAGTAGTCGTACACAACTCTTCGTGGAGTTAGTGATGTCCCGAATTTAGATGTGAATTTCTGAAATTTGTCAGTTACAGTGTTGCCTGTTCATATTCTCCATATTTACCAGTGGATGATTTCAGGTGCTTTTGTGGTGTTCTTTAGACCCGGGGTATGTTGAATAGCTATTCTCACAGTGCACCCAGCATGCAAACTGTTTTGTTTTGCTTCAAACTGGCTTTTTTTTTTTTGCTTTTTTTGTAATGATTCCCTTACCATACATTATTTAATAAAATAACACAGCATATTTCCTGGATGTGTTCCTCCCAGTTTGTCTTCCAGCCTATCTTTTTTTAAAGCCTAAAATGTATTTCTAACATAGGCAGCCAGATATCATAGAATCATAGAATGGTTAGAGTTGGAAGGGACCTTAGAGATCATCAAGTTCCAACCCCCCTGCCATGGGCAGGGACACCTCTCACTAGAGCAGGTTGCTCAAAGCCCCATCCAACCTGGCCTTAAACACTTCCAGGGATGGCGCATCAACAGCTTCCCTGGGCAACCTGTTCCAGTGCCTCACCACCCTCACAGGAAAGAACTTCTTCCTAATATCTAATCTAAATCTCCCCTCTTCCAATTTAAAACCATTACCCTGGTGCTTGTTTTTATTTTTTTCTTGTTCTGTGTAGGTGAAAAAGTAGAAAATAAGCAAGTCCTCGTGAACAAATCTATGCCAACTGTAACCCAGACGCCTCTGGAAGGAAGTAGTGTGCCTCAGCAGCCACAGTACAAGGATGTGCCAGTAACGTATGTTGCATCATAACTTTATGGTTGGGGAAGGTACATTGAAGAAAGTATCTGAGAAAATATGCAATTCTAGAAATGTCAAAGGAATAAACTTCCCTCTGCAAATCAGACCTAGATCTCTAGGTCTTGATTTTTCACAGGATTTTTCAGGGCCTCAGTTACTTTCAGAAGTGCCTACCCAGTTAATCACTAGGAAATTAGATACTGACACCTGAAAGGCTGGAATTGCAAAGGGAGTGAGGAACCCTCCTGAAGATGCATGTATAAAGAGGAATCACTGAGCAGGTTCCCAGGAGAGACCAAGGAGAGAGCCAAGACAGTGTCAGAGGGGAGAGGAGTCACTCATGGACAGTGATGGAGAAACAAGAGAAAAGTAGGATGTCAGGGAGGGCAGAGAACATGTGTACTTAGTGAGGGGGCACATATCCTCCATACTGGCTCCCACAGAATATGTCCAGTGCTGAATGGTGTTCAGTCATCCAGAGTTAAGACTGGCAAAGTCCAGGCAGGAGGCCAGGAGATGGAGGTCTTACTATCTCAGAGGCTGACAAGTCAGCTCATTCTTGCCACTCCAATTAGACATCGTTTGCCAAGGAATAGAAAAGGACAGTCAATAAGGCTTTATCCCATCCCATCCTGTCCTGAAAGAAGAGGAGAGAGCTTCCAGGGTGTGAGATCAAGATTTTGCATTAAATGTACAAATAAACAAATAAATAATGAAGCATTTTTCACTCTTTTGTCTGGAATAGCCTTGACAGTTTGGTAAATTAGCAGAGAGCAAGGCAAGCAATTGGTACCCCTGTTAGAAAGGCAGAATTAGCTTTGCTACACTTCTGTGTATTTCATAACCAATAGAAAGCTTTAGGTGTTCTGCTATAAGATGTTAATAAAGAACTGAGGCAACAGTGTAATAATCACGCAGAAAGAAGTAATCCTGCCAGGTAAAGACATGGATCCAGGGCTCTGAGTTTAGATGTCATTAGTTTGACCTACTGCTACCTGAACGAGACAAAAGAATCTCCTAAGTAAGATACTGAAATCTGCTCTGTCCTCATTCTGCATTATACAGAAAAAAGATTATACCAGAATAATTTCCTTTTCCTTTCTGCTCTGTCTTGCCTACCTGTTTTTTTCTTTTTCTTTTCTCTTCTTTTAAAACCTCTGCATCTAAGATTCTAGAGTTCATCTCTTTCTGTACCTCGTACTATGTTCTGCCCATGGATCATTTCCACACCTGCACCTAATGAATAGTTTCAGTTAGGATAACGTGCCTTAATTTTGTTCTGAAATTCTCATGGTATATTCCTTAAACTCTTTTCTTCAACTACAACTGTCTACTTGGCTTTTCTTTGTTTAACAGAAATTTGTGATATACTAGAAAGCTTTTTTCCATCAAGAAGAACTCACATGACAAAAAAGTACACCTTGTTTTTTACAAGTTCAGCTCAATTCTCCATTTGTTTCTATCATATCTCTTAAGCTTTTTCTTTTCAAGAAATATAACATGCTCTGGAGCTTTATATATATAAAAAAATATATATTTATTATATATATAGGTATAAAATCTTTGCTCCATTGGTCCTATCTATAAGTTCCATGAAGACTACAGCTTAGCTAGAAGTTTACCAATACACGAATACTTGTTTGTAACTTGTGTTTGGTTCATAGATGTAAAACTCATGTATTGTCTTCTCATACTAGCTACAAAGGCGCAACTGATTCTTATATTGAAAAAGTGATGATTTCATCAAACGCAGAGGATGCTTTCTTGATCAAAATGTTGTTGAGGCAAACTAGACGTCCAGAAATTGGAGATAAATTTAGCAGTCGTCATGGGCAGAAAGGTAAGCTACACATGTAATTAAAATAAACGCATGTTGGGTGTGCCTGCTTTACATACTAATACTGTCGTGCATGTTTCCATTGAGTGGTTCAATGAAATGGTTATGAATACAGTGATAGAAGACTGTTTCCCTTTCTTTGGTTAAGTTCACCTAATTTAGCAATGATGTTTCTGAAACTGAGGAGGGGAATTGGCAAATGCAACTCTATGTTGACTTATGAATCTGGAAAATACAGTAGTTGCCCATTTTAAACAAAAACAAGGTTTTGATTTGTTGTTTGGGTTTTGGTTTTTAACTAGCATGAATTTGGTTTTAGGTGACAGGTTTGTCAATGGGTCATCAAGAGAGAGATTGGAGGAAGGGGTGAAATGGGCCTTTTTCTGAATGGACAGAAAAGGCCAGAGATGGAATTAATGTCTGCAAGTCGTCTGTGCAGACATATTGCTCTGAAGACAAGGCTGCAGGTAGATACCTCAGAGCCATGGTGTAAAAGGGAAGCAAATCAGAAATGCAACTAGGAGTGCACCAGCACAGACTGAGGAAAGTGTTTCTAAAAATACACCTGGGACTTGATCTGAGACACCTCTGGATCTTCAAACTGAGACTTCAAAATGGGTACCTACTCGAAGCTGCTTGGTGGCGTGTAGCTCTCTAGTGTTACAAGGAAGTATAAATATATATTATATATACATATTTTTATATATATATATATGTATGTATATCAGTAGACTGGTTCTATATCTGTTGATAAAAGCAGTGGCCTCCCTTTGACCTTAATGACAAAAGAAGTGACTCAGAACATCCTCTGTCTGGGAGGTTGGGGGAGGGATGTTAAAAAAGAAGTGACTGAAAGCGGTCTGACTGTAACTGACTTAAAAGCTTGTTTTGATTGCATTGGTCTCAAGCTGGGACAGGTTTTTACATGTTTTCATCTATCCATACACTTGGAAAATCTAGATTTTTGGTAGTTTTGGCATGGCCTCCTGCCTTACTGTGTGTACTGTGCGAAACCTATTATACAAATGTAATCTTGTTACATTTTTAAGTCTTGTTTGACGTGGTGGGGAGGCAAAGAGGTTGATATTCCCAAATCCTTTCTATTGCAGCACATATATTCCTTGCCTGTTACTGGGCAAATATGATACTGTCTTAATAAGTACAGAAGCAAAAAGAAAAATCCTTTTCTTCCTTACTTTGATTTCTGAGGAACCAGAACCATCCTCTTACACCTGGTAATACAAGTATCCACTAGGTCTGTGGGAGGGAACTGAGATAATGATGGAGGACACTGTTTAGATTTGAAATATTAATACCTAAAACTAGTTGTAGTCAGTGAGCATCAAATCATGATACAAGTTAAGGGACGTTTTCTTGCAAACGAACCAGCCCTTTGTGAGCGCTGTTCTCTTTGTCAGAAGACACGTGGAAGAGAGTGATTTCTGTCAGGAGAAGCTCCCGGTAAGCTTCCCTTTCAGCAGTTTGTGACACAGTCCCACTCCCAGCATCATGGTGGGTTTGACCTTGTTGTGCTGATTCAAATTCACCCTTACTTTCAGCATATCTTCTCATAAATCCATAAAACTTGTTCTTGAAACTCTGTGTTCTGAAGAAGTGCTGCCATTGTTTCTGCTGTCATTAAGAAATATAAACTCTCCTGATGAGCATTGAGACGTTTTTCCTGATTGTATTTTCAAGATGGCTTTTGATCTAAAAATAGGAAGCAATTCTAGACTTTCCTTTTAAAATCCAGTCTAGTACTTGGACTGGAGCCGTATGGGGTTGTTTTGGTAGGTGTGGGGGCAGATCATTAGTTCAGAGGCAAACCGAAAGAACCGAGCGGTTGGAATGTTCAGCTGCCCAGTTCCTTCCTTCTCTCCAGATTCTCCTTCAGGAGGGTTTTGTGTAGAGTTTCTTTGAAAAATAATTTTTTAATCTTCTTCACAATGAAGACATGTAGTACTTTTAAACCTATGATGATTTTTAGAGCAAAGCCCGTTTCTTCATCTGTTTTGAGCTTTGTCTAATTAGTCCTTTCTCCTTATAAGTGGCATGTGGCAGTTTAGCTTTGTTACTAGATAACAATAAGAGCATTACTGTGCAGGACAAATTTTCTTACTAGAATTTTAAAAAATACCCTACAAATTATATTAAAGAATATATGAAAAATATTTTGGGGCCTTTACATAAAAAATTCAGGCAGGTAAGATTTTTCTCCCAGCCTGCGCTATTGATGTGCAGATGTTGAAATAGTTGGTTGGACAGGATTTAAATAGAACTGATTTTTCATACCTCTCAAAAAAATCAAGAAAAAGGGTGCTCCAAAAATCTAGGACCATGAGAGGAGAAAAGATGGAAGTGAAAGAATGATGGAAGGAAACAGAATTGTGTCAGTGCAGGCTTGAGGGAGCAGAGAGCCTTCCATACCACTAAATGCACGTGAGGCATCTCACAGTCTAGAACAAGCTCGTTTTAGAAGGCTTGAAGGACGGGCATCTGGTGAGCATCTTTGCTACTCATCAAACCCTGCTATTCATGGTCAAATGCAGAAGCAACTAATACTCACTGAATTGGAATCTAGAGGTAGTTTTTTGATATTCCAAAAGCCATAGAAAATTAGTAAGATTTTTTTCCCAAAGTAAAATTAAAATACCTGTGGAAATCGGATGGTAATGGAAAACAATGTCCTAAATGCTGCAGGGAACTTTGAGGGCACCCGTAATTATGCGTGGCGTTACATCAGGTTAGAACGACTGATATCCCATGTATCTGTGATTTGGATAGAGTAATAATAAACCACACCCATCAATTATTCAGAATAGCAAATGTCTCTTTCAGCTTGTTTTTGGACATATGAGTGGGAATGTGGCGATAGTTGATAGAGGGTTTGCAGGCATGTGCTTAGGCTGTATCCAGTACATAAGTTTGTAGTAATTTCTTGTGATCCAGGGAGTGATCGTGTTCTAAATTATTACATTCTAGTAGGATACATACCCTTCCTGGCAACAGACCTCTCGGTTCACTGGCGTGTAGTACGTTATGGGACAAGATGTTACAATAAATGGGAGAATGGAGAAATGGGCTTAGTGGAGAAGGTGCACGTGTGTTAGGTACCAAGAAAGTAACACTGACAAGAACAGTGGAGTTAACTGTTTGCAGCTTCAGCATACAGGGAAGAGCCAGATACTGGCGTTAATGTTAGGCAATGATAGAACTGGAGAAAAGGCATGAAGAGCAAAGGGAAAATCTCCTGTTTAAAAATGCAGTTAGTATCATCTTCCTCTGACATGGAATTGGGGGAGGATCAGTCATAACAGAGGAATATAGACAGTTGTGAAACAGAAATCATAGTGTTAGTAATTTAACATCTTCCATTGAGAGTATTTGTAATTAGCCCTGAATTTGTTCTCTCATCCTTGCCTAAATGCAGGTGATTACCGCTTCAAGTTTAATTTGTGAATGTTAACTTTAAACCCCGTATAGAGCCATTTAAACTTAACATGAGTTTAAACCAACAAGTACCTTGGTTCAGTGAGAAGGAGAGAAAGCAAGGCTCTCCTTTTTGTATTGTCAATCTTTTCTGTGAAGCATTTTTATTTTCTAGAAGGAATTTCATGAAGATGAGATTTGATTTCACAGAATTGTGGTAGTAGTTTTAAAATAATAAAATATGTGCAAAATAAGAGGTTGCACAACCCATATTTCATGGTTTTTCTTCATGGGCTTTTTCCTGGATTCGAAATTGATTTGTATTCCAAACCTATATTTTGTTGTTGGGCCAGAAAGAAGCGGAGTAACAACTGGAAAGTGTCTGGGATGTGACAAATTAAATCTCACAAATCGGCTTTGGTGTTTTGTTACGGAAGAGCCTTTGGTTAAATATGTAGGTAGAGTTTGGAGGCCTATATAATAATATGGTGCTGCCTCTGTGTTTGCTACTTTCTTTGTTGCCTCTCAGATGTCAACACTGTTGGCAAAGGTCACCACTTCTGGCCTGTCCACCGTGCCCTCTTTTCATTCAAGTCTATGTTTTAAGTGCACTCCTTCCAAACTGCCTGTAAAAGGTAGCCTTTCCTTCCAGAACTGTCAACAAAGTGTATGAGGCGGAGAAAAAAAACACCAAGTGAGGCCATCACATTGTGTTGGGAAACACACCAACAATTATTTCACTCTATCTCAATACTCATCTTCTAAATGGACACTGCAGTCAGATCTTCAGGAGCAGGACTGTCACTTTAGTCTATAAGCCCTTAAGCTCCTAATGTCATACAAAAAGCCATGTACCTACTAGGGAGGACTTATCTTGAGCTGCAGGGCTTTGTTTTAACTATATTGCATCGTATTTTTTTCCAGAAGGGTAAAGAAACTTTTTTGGTTAATTATTTTGGTTTTTTAATCTTGCATTCTTCAAACAAAGTCACTTTTCAAAGCACGGAAGGCTAAAGGATTGTTAAACTAAAGAAGCTTCATCTGAGTTCCATACAAACTGAATTATTATATTTCCAGATTTCCTCTTGCTTTGCTACAAGTCACAATGAGGAAAAAGTTGGGCTCCTTTGATGTGAAAAAAAGCAATATATCACTTCTCTGAAAGAACATTTCTCAGTCTCTCATGTGAAAAAGGATTAACACCTCCAACAAAGGTCCTGTAGATCACAGAACTAAGCAGCAATACTGAACAGTATTCCTGAGGAGTGGAAAAACTGTATTTAAGCAAGAGATTGTTTGAACTGGCAAACAGAAGCTTTTTAATAGCTGAAGATCTAAGATACAGGATTAAACCTTTCTGAAGTATCTGCACTTAAACAACTCTAAAGACAAGGAAGTGAGTTTAAATTCATGAAAGATGCTCTTTGTTTTCCTAAATGAACCACGTTCTTTAGTGTCAAAACAAAATTCATTCACAGCATTGTCAACTACATAAACTTCACAACAATGCTGCTATCTGCTAAAGTCTGACCTTCCCTATTTTTAAAATTTTTACTGGTTTGATCATCTGACTTCTGCTTGCCTAATTTTGTAGCTGAGAACAACTTATCTTTCCCCTTTTAACGGGCACTTCTACTGTACATATAAGCAGAACATGTAAAGTAAGATGTTAAATGGCTACTTGTGTCATTTTCCCCGTGTTACAAGTCTGACTTAGTACTTTATCTCTAATAAAACATCAGTGGGTTTATAGGAATTAAGTGGTTGAAATGGCATTAAAAAGAATTTGCTGTTACCGACTGCAGGAATGTGGGATGATAAGTAGTTATTAGGCATCAGGAAAAGTAGGAATTTCTTACCTTATTTTTGTTTCCAGAAGTTGAATATGAGAAAATGAGATGTCAGAATACCATTAAAATGTCTCATACTTTTTTTTTTCTATTTATTTTTAACAAAACTGTGGCTTAGCTTGCTGTCTTAAGAAGAAAATCACAGCATTTTTTTTATCTCAAGCAGCAAACAGGTAACCTTCTGACCTTTTCAGTAAATCCTCAACTGAACCTCTGAAATTAGGGTGATTTAGCATTTTATGGCACAGAATAAAAATCTCTAATTCTGTTTCCAAATAGTGTATCCTGAACACACATTTTATTAAGCTCTTGACTCATTCAGCCATGTGTATTTTGTAAAGTTCCTATGGTTATTGTTTTACAATAGCTGCTTCCAGAAGCATTGTAAGGGTTTCAATTAATCAGCTCTTTGTGTGCTTCAGACTATGCAAATTTATCACATCAGACCATTCAGCAGCTCATGGGAAAGCAGTGTACAAACTGTATTGTCTTCTAGCACCTCCTCTCATTTAGAGTGATGTTTTTAATAAGAAAACTAATCAAGTTTACTTATGCATTATTTATCTGTTAATTTTAATTCTGTTCTTTACCTCTTATGTCAAATGGGATGTAGCAAGTGATATGATAGATCAGTGAATGATTCAATACTGAACAAAGCTTATGTGATGCAGCACTTTTTTTTTCTTCTGGACTTGTTTTATGCTTAGTTAGCCAACACAGTATGTAATTAGAGAGTTTGGAAGCAGATGTACCTTTTTGTTCAACCTTAGCTATTTTTGCAAATGGGTTTGTCACTTGCCTGTAATATGCGGTGCTGCGCTGTGGCTACAACTCCCCTTAATTACGTGACGTGCTCTTAGTTCTCAAGAGCATTTCCCAATTCTGGCCAATCTGGTAAATCTAAAATAGACGCCTTTCGAGTCAGTTTTAGCTCTTTTAGCACCATATCATTAGAATAAGTAAACAAGTAATCCATTTCTTTTTATCTTGCTGATAGAAACTGGTATTGCTGCTGCTTCCATTCACTTGGTCGCCTTTGCTCTCTACCGGCCCTCCTGCTGGTAGTAATTAGTTTTCTATATTAGGTTGTTTTGACTTATTTGATGATTTAGTTTTTTTACTTTTTTTTTCTGTTTGGCATCTTACTGTAGCTGGTAAAAAACTTTCCCATACTGTTGTGTTTTGTCCCTGCCCCCTTCCCACTGACCCCCCTTCCCCCTCTCCGCCGAGCTGCTGTTTTACAAGTCTGTGTATGTTCGTGTTTGTCAGCAAACCGGTAAAAGCAACCACAGAAAAGAGATCAGTTCTGCAAACCTGAATTCCCCCTGATTAGAAAAAGAAACTCCTTACGGACAAAAGTACCAGGGGTGAGGGGATCTTTACTCTCCGTCGGGGCCGTGGGGAGGTCCAGGGGTGTTGAGATGCTGTGGGGATTGATGCAGATAGCATGTGTGAGGGTGGGGGCCATGGTGCATGGTCAGGGGGCTGTCATTTATTGGCATACAATAGCACTGAAAAACACTGCCTATGGCTGGTTTATACTTGCATGTTAAACCACTGGAGATGTCTGATTTAAGTGTCTTCCAATTTAAACTGTTGCCCTTGCAGTAAACTGCCAGGCTTATTTATCCACTTTTTCTGAGGGAGGGATATCTTAACACACTTTGTTAGCGTTTTCACAAATTTTTCATCTAAGCTGACATTATGAAATTGATATACAAAGTTGGTTAGTTTGTTTGTGGGGTTTTTTTGATCAGTTTTTTTTTTCCCCCCAATATTTCAATTTGTTTTTCAATTGAAATGAGATGTAGCAAATTGCTGGATGCTTTCTTGCCCAAAGATACAATTTTCTTGTTAGTCCACACATTAAAAAAATACAATTTGTTTTTTGTTTCATCTGGAAAAATAATTGTGGCCTTTTCTGGTGGTTAATGTTTGATTCTGGTCCTAGATGAACTCCAAAGTGCAGAGGTGAGAGCAGATTCAGGCCCATCATGGTGCAGCATCTAGTCTGAAATTGTATTGCTAAATTTCAATGCAGCTTAGTAAAATTGCGAGGGGAAGAGAAATGAATGAAGCCAAATTATTTTGCATGTCCTGAAAATGCCTGGGGAGCAATTTTCCCGTGCTGTCTAAGTCAGTAACAGTTAGGAAAACTTAATAACCTGCAGTAAGAGCCACAGAGCAAAGTAACCTACTAGTTTGGCGGCGTCCTATTCGTGAGTATTGGACAGGGAGCAGTTGAGCAACTCAGTTGTGAAATGCACTTTATACTTGGACGGGGCAACTTGAGACTGTCTTAAATCCAATCTCTTCTCCTTTTACTGTTTTCTTAACCACTTCCAAGTGATAAATGCACTTATAGGGATTAATTCACTTGATCACTTTTTCGCAGCTGGTCAGCAAGGCAGAAGTGCTGGGCTTGCCTTTCACCGTCCTGCCGCAAAGCCTGGCTCAGCAGCCAGGGCTGAAAAAGAGTAGCAAATTCAGGAGTTCACAGAGCAGACCTGCAGGCATTAGTCTCTGAGGGCAAATGACTGCAAAACCAAGTCAAGTTACATTTTTAAATGAATTACGGTTAATTGCATTGTGTATAGAAAAGGTGTCTTTCAGTTTATTAAAGTTTTTGATGAGAAAACACATACACAGGCAAATACACACAGACAAGGTACAGATCTGTTGTAAACTCAGTGACTTCTTAAAATACAGAAGCCCAGAACTGAGGCTTTATAACTTTCTCTTTTTTCCTTTATTTCCCGCCCCCCCTTTCTATAAAATAGAAACTTTATAAATGGCCCAGTGAGCTTCCCATTGCTGGATTCTGTCTAAATATTTTGTTTTTAACTTCTAAGCTCATTATGCCGTCTTTGTGTTAACTTGTATTAAAATCTGTCAGCTATGACTGGTCTCATAACCACAGTCAGCGGACCAGAATAAGTTAATTATTTACTTGTGTCACTAGTGCTCTTCATCTAATGAAATGCACAGCTGTGTTAGATCTGCAGTTGGGTGTGTAGGTCCCATTGTTATACAAGTCAGCGGAGGGTAGAAGCCGCTATGATGGAGAGCCCTCAGTTCTTTCTGCTGTTCTGCCTTTCTGTGTCGATTTCATGGATCTTTTATCATTCACTTTCACACAAAACAAACAACACAGTGGCTGTCTGCTATGGGAACCGGCTTGGCATATAAAAGGTTTTCAGAGCCTAAAGTAATTTTAAGTTAGCTAAGATTTAATTTTTGGCTTACAGGTGCCGTGGGGTCCAGATGCAACCTAATGCTTTCTTAGAAGTAAATAAGGCAAAATATATAAGGCAAAATGTACGTGCCAAAATACATACATAATAAAGTATTTAGGTGTAAAATTTTAGGATTAAAAAAGCTGTGTGCCCAAGAGATAGTGGGTTGTGGGGTGTTTTTTTTCCATTTTCAGCAAATGATTGCTGCTTGGCGGGAAGAAGTAGAAGGATGTTATTGATTTATCATAATAGAGAAATGAAAATTAGTTTCAGTAGGTTTAAAAGCTAAATGTAAGAACGCCCCCCCTTGCCCCAGATGCCTTTTTTTTTTTTTTCTTCCCCCTGCTCCCTTCCCCCATACTTATCATTCTCATTCTATTAACTACTGTCCCACACACCTATCCCTGTGTTGCTTGGACAGTGGAAGAGGAGCTCCCTCCTGAGCAGACGCCGATATCCCCCTGTGAACTGGCTGGTCGGGGGATGCCTTTTTAGGGATGTAACCAGCACCCTCAGTCTTCCAGGAGCCCCCTCCGCTCCGGGGCTGTTCCCAAAGTGTGCTCTGGCAGTTGCAGCAGCCTGATCCCAAATAGCTTGCAGGCTCCTTCAGCTCTGAGGGCTTCTGGAAGAAATTGTCCAACTGAAACAGTAGCTTTGGTTCAAAGGAGTATGGGCTTAAGCAGCTGCGTTTTAGCACCTGAATCTGAATGTTAGATCTTGATCATTTTATAGCTGCAGTGTTTTGGTCTGCAGAATTCACTGTAGGAAAAGTAGTCAGGGTTGGAAAGAAAATTTTGGGTCGTATGATAGACTACTTTAAGAGTTTTCATGTTTCTGTTTAATCTTTCCTAAATAGTTTTAAGAGTTTGGAAGGTTTTGTTTGTTTTACATCCACTGCCAATGGAGACTGAAAAAAGCTTCCAGAACTTTTAACGATACATTTTTTGTTCCTGGACTGACAAAACACCAGTGGTCTGGGGAGTGGATTGTACTTTGTAATTCGTCGAAAGCAGCCTTTGCTCAGCAAATGAATGCTCCCTGTGAAAAAGTCTTAAGGTTTTTTTATAAATTTCCTCTACTCATCTACTCTCACTCCCTGTGGAAGTATTAACTTGGTTTGGTTTTATTCATAGTATTTAGCAAAGATGCACATGATAAAAAAATGTTGATTGAATAAAAATTTTGTACATCCAAAGAGATATTGTAAGTGGCCCGATTTCTTCTTTCTTTTTGCAGGGAATTATAGCATCAGCTTTAAAAACTAGGTCTCCCTTAAGATGTTCTTGTCTGACTGGCCAGAAGTTTCTGGCTGCCTCTGAAAACGGTATCCAAAGCTTTTTTCCCTAATTTGCTAACGCACAAATCACTGGGAGCATTATGTAAGGGCATGCTAATTTTGCCAGTCCTGTCACGAGGGCTCTCTTCCAGCCTGCAGGTTGTGAACCACTGGTCATGGTAATGAATCTGGGTAAAAAGTGATCCATGAGAAAGAGAGGAGGAGGAAAACACTAAAGAAAAATCTGGTGATGAGCGTCAGCCCTGCTGGTGGTTTGCTGCTTGTGAATTGAAATGTTTTTCTCTTCTGCAGGGGTGTGCGGGCTGATTGTTCCCCAGGAGGACATGCCGTTCTGCGATACAGGCATCTGTCCGGATATCATCATGAACCCTCATGGCTTCCCATCGCGTATGACGGTTAGTTCTTCTGTTAGGATGAAAAAAGACAGTGTCCCCTGGTAGGGAAAGTGAAATAGATTAGCCAGAAGAAACAAAGCAAAACAAAAAAAAAAGTTTGAAACAGTTTCACTGAGAATATTCTCCAGTCAGTGCCACACGCTTGCTCTACTACTGGTGTTCAACCCTCTGTTTTGCATGTTTTGGAGACATCCTACTGTAAAAGGAGTAGGAACGTGGGCTCTTAGTGCATTGTTCTTATTTTGCTCTGTGTCAAGCTAACAGGAAAGCAACTAAATACCTCACTTGTACCCTTTCTGTTCATAAATGTCTTGCTCTCCCTCTTTCTTTCCTATTGCCAATACCAATTAAGCCAGTTGGGGCAAACTGTGAGGTGAAGGTTGGAAAGGAGTTTCAATAACAGTTCTAGATCTATATAATTTCTCACATGACACACGCTTCCCTGCAACTGAGGCAAGTCGTGCACCTGTGCTGCAGGGTCACACTGAATACTTCACAGTCTGACCTTTATAGGGGACCTCTCCTGATTACTTTGTAGACCCTCAGATCTTTTTGTTCTTTGTTAGCTTCATCCCTTCTGTTCCCCCTGCTGCAATCTAGCGTGTCAATCTCCGAGGCTGTTTCCTAGAGCAGAAGGCCCACACTGGGTCCTGCTCATTTTCCAGACAACTGGAAAAAAACGGAGCTGCCTGACTGGACTTTAAAGGTGTCCCCAGCCCCTGTGATAAGTCTGATTTTCCCCCTTCATGCTCCCTTTTCTTGGTCTTCTTCCACTCCTCCTCTTCCATGCAATAACCCGGGCTACCTTCACAGACACTTTGCCTGGCTATAACGTATGCTGTGACCAACCCAGCGATATTGCCCATATTAGCAAGCAGGCTGTTAACTCTGTGTTTCTGTGAGCAGGTAGGAAAGCTAATTGAACTCTTGGCTGGAAAGGCCGGGGTCCTCGATGGCAGATTTCACTACGGAACAGCTTTTGGAGGCAGTAAAGTTAAGGATGTGTGTGAAGATCTTATACGCCATGGTTATAACTACCTAGGGAAGGACTACGTAACATCTGGTATCACTGGGTAAGAATCTGCTCTATAGATTTAGATTTTTCAGGGGAGTGGGGAAATCCTGTTAAGGCACATCTGAAAAGTCTTCTCGTGTTTCAGAGCTCAGGAGCTTTCTCTTATTTGCAAACTGCTCTATGAGATGGAGGGAAGGGGCTGAAGAACAGTGCACTGCTTTTTTCTTTCTCTTGGAAGTATTTTGTGGTCCCACATTTTAAGAATTGCTAGTATTTGCATGGCTGTAATGTGAATGGCTCTGGTACATATGAAAAGACTGTAAGAAATTTCAAGTTTCTATTGGCAGCAAATCTTATATATGCTTGGAATCAGATAAGTATTTTCATGTTGACTTTAATAGTACTGTAAAATATGGATTTGGAGGCAGGTGTCTGTTCCTTGGGAATATATTGTGTGTGCTCTTTTTTCCTTTTTTTCTTCTTTTGATTACACAATGATTCAGTCTGGCATAATACTCTAATCTGTGAATTTCCCGCTGTGTTGATCAGACTTGCTTCTGAGAAACAGAGTTCAAAGAACATAAGATAGTTTAGGAACAGGAAAAGGCCATATGGCTTCACATGCCTGCCCTTCCAAGATGTATCTTAATCCTACCTTCCTGCTATTTTTATTATCCTCCCAGTCCCCTTCTTCTCAAGAAACAAGTTCAGGTCTTTTTTGTAAGTTGGTTTGTTCTTTTTTAAAATACTTCTTATTTTAATTACTTTTCCTACACTTATTCCAGCTGTTATTTCTCTTTTTGTTTCAGAGAGATAATTTTGTTTTCCTTACCCTCTCTGTATTCCATAAATTGTATATCAAGTATCCTGGTATTTGAAACGCTTTCTGGTAATTTTTAAAAAATCTAACTAATCTTGTGTTTCTTAGGGAGAATAAGATCATCTAGCTCTAAAAATCCCTTGTCCCCAAACTTCAGCTTTGTAGTGCCCTATTTAGAGACTTTGCTTTCGGATACTGATATTCTTCCAAGCAAATTTCAGATGCTTACTCTGTTTGTTAGGAAATTTGAAGGCAGATTTCATAACAATGTGGCAGTTTGCAAGTTCCAAATGTCTAGTTAAGTTTTATTATTTTCTTCAATAGGCAGCTTTTGGAATAGCACCACATCATGTTAGTAATGACTCTGAATGGGGGGTGCAATACTGTTGTCTCCTGCTTGTTTTTAAATTGCACATACTTTTTTTTTTTTCCTAAATAAATTAGTGGCAGTGTGTTAAATCTGGTCATTTTTAGTGCTGAAGGTGTTAGCTGGGAAATGACCGAGCGCTTCCAACTGTTCCTTTCCAATCTTTAGGCTTATGCTCTTCTTACAGTTGGTGGTGTTTTAAACACAGAAATCTTTAGCCATTGCTCCAGCTTTTAGAATGGAATAACACCCTCTGTAGTGCTTGCAGATGTTCCCAAACTGATGCAAGGGCCTGAACATGGTTCACAGGAGACCTTTTGCCTGGCTCATCTGAGCCCCCAGGGCCAGCCAGGGCGGTGATTTTTGTCCTGTGGATAGAGCTGCTGATGCACAGCCCCTCGAGGGAGGGCTTTGGCCCCTCTGGGTCTTGGGCTGTGCTTCAAAGTGGTGCCTGGGGAGAACTGGTGGATGGGAAAGCTGTCAAGCTCGTGGTGTGCCAGTGCTAAGCTGTCCCTGCAAATGCAATTTTCTTGAAGTAGTCCTATAAAAATTATGTTTTGAGCATTTATGGTACATGCATTTTTTTACGTATACGGTTACCGTTGTTTTGTGTGTGAATGATGTAAAGTGAAGGAATGTAAATAGGAATACCATAAGTCACTCCTTGGGGTCTGACACATTTACAGTCTTTGTTGGTTACTGATGACACTATTGAAACGCTCCTGCACAGGCAGAGGATGGTAGAGCTGACACAGGTGTGTGCAGCTATGGCATCGTGTCTGTGCAGCGTATGGCCAGAGTTCAGGAGCTTGTTCCTCTCTAGGATGGACACAGCAGTGTGTGACCATAAAAATGTACTGCTGTTGTGTTCAGAAGGGTTCCCTCTGGACTTTCCAAACTGATCACCCTGACAATTTCTTTAGGGCATGTTTCTCTAGGACTCCTTATTCCCAAATTGTTTCCAATCCCTCCTGTACACAACAGTTGTCTCTTATAAGGTAAGTTTGGGCTAACTGTGAATATTGGTTTTATTTTGGTTTTGGTGTCTTTCTATTCCTACAGGGAACCTTTGGAAGCATATATCTATTTTGGCCCTGTGTATTACCAGAAACTAAAGCACATGGTGTTGGATAAAATGCATGCAAGAGCTCGAGGACCCAGAGCAGTGCTCACCAGGTATTGTTACAGGCCAAGTACAAAATTCTTGTGTACATTCAGAAGTGTGCTCGACTGACTGGCAGTATAAAAAAGTTTTGTAAAAGTTTGGTTACCTTTTGATACTTGACACATGATGCCGTTATCTGTTAATGCAGACTGAAAACTCTGACAATAGACTGTGGCAGGAAGTTGTTCATCATGTCCAGGTGTCCTCTATGGTGTCCAAAACTGAGTTTGCTTCTCAGACTGGTTAACAGCTGGTAAAAAACCCACACGTTGATTCACAGAGCATGCTGTGGCCCTTTCCTGACAGATTTTTCGTATAGTAGGTATTTCAGGAGGACTTTCTTTAACTTTTACAATATTGGGTCTGAGTAGAAAGAAGAGATTTCTTGTAATAATCTCAGCATCCCTTGGTATTCAGCAAGTTAATGTCGATGCCCCTGTCTTCACTTGTCAAGGCAAAGCAAATGCATTGGCCCTAGTGTAGTGCAAACAAGCTTTAGAATAATGTGTGTCCCTGGTGTACTGCACTTTGCCTCACAGGTCCTTCCATTCAACTTTAAAACTGAATTTAGGGTTGTATGTGCTGTTCCACCGTTGACATTCAATACCATGCAGGAGAAAAGCACCTTTACGCTGATAAATGGCAAAAGTTACAGAGATGCCAACAACAGAAGCCCATTTTTATTTGCTCAGTTAAAGAAACTAAGCCTGAATTTGGGTTTCTCCCCAACAAAAGGGTTGATTACCACGTTGATGTCTTCTGCTGTTAAATTTGGAAATCAAGCAGTACTCTAAGTAATAGGTAATACAAGCCCCAAGAGGTGAGCTTATGTTATCTGGGCCTTTGGGGAATCTGAAGCATTCTGTTTTCCCTGATGTTACTTACTTTTTCTCCTCAAAGCCAAGCTCTGCAGCTGCTTGCACTCATGCTCTAAATTGCTGATATTCCTGGCTCACAAAGAAACAGTTTAGTGGCACAGGCTTTGCTGTAGGGAGGCTTCTAGTGGATTGTGTAGTTCACCTCCCTCCATCACGATAGGATTATTTGCTAAATATTGCCAGAAATGGAGTTACCAGCTAATCTTGAATATTCTAGAAAAGATTATTCCAAAAGTCCTTTGCCAGTTTTTCTGGACTATCGTGTGTGCCATTTATACCTCACCTCCTGCATGGTGGTACTCTTCTTTCTGACCAGTCCCTTTTGTACTGTTTTTGAGATGTAAGCACAAAGTCATGTCTGTCCTGCCCTTACTCTTCCCTATAGCTACCATTAATGATATTCTTTAATTCCTAATTTATTTTTATTCCTCCTATTATACACTGATCCACTTCTCTTGCCATGCCTGACAGCACAAGTTAGCAAGTCTGTCCTCTTCAGTAGGTGCTGCTTCTACCTGTTGATGTGCTGTTGGAGAATGGAGGGGCAGGTCTCTGCCGTACCTGATACAGAAGTATCTTTCTCTTTTGTTTTTCATTGCATATTTCCTGTGCCTTCTGACTTTTCAACCTCCTGCTGTCTCTAGGACAAACAGAAGTTGTCTCACACTTTCCATGGAAGTAAATACCAGTGGTTGAACTGGGAGACAAATCGTGAAAAGTTTTTTGTAATTCTTGGCTGAACTTTTCCACCAACCCCATGAGAAGAGCAAGTGGAGCAGAACCATTATTTCCTAGCCACAGCTGCCTGCCTATACGAACATAATCACTATTCCCAAATAATGATCTGTCTGCTCCATCTTCTGTTCTTCAACATGTTAGTCGCAGTATTGGTGCTTCACGCGAAACTGAAAACTTGCCTTATTAGCTAACGGTGCACGCAGTTGGTTTACTGAAGTTCCTCACTTATCCAAGTCCCTTGATCTGCTTTGGTATTGTTGCCCCAACTTCTGAGCTGTTTAGAGATACTGAATTCAAATGAAACCTAAATCCTAAGTGAAGGTAATGTTTACATGTAAAGATGAAGGTGGTGTAATTTCCCCCACCCCTTAATTTCTTTGAATTCTTTGTTCCAGTCAGTAGCATTATATGTACTATGTAGCAAGAGCTCTTTATTTGACTTTCAGGAAAGCTGGTGAATGTTCAATTTATGCTGCCTCTTGACTAGTTTTTTAGGAATTTTCTCTTTTCTTCTCAAGTAATTAAACTTTTGTTATTGCCATCACCTCTGCTGAGAGAGTTTGCTTTGCCAGCTTTCATACTGACTATTGTTTTATCATCCATTGCACTTCCTGGAGAGTAAATTGCCTCTAACATTGTTTTTCTGCTTTTAAAAGTAATCCTGGAACAGTTTCCAACATGGAATTTGGCTGTCTTTGTCTTGAAATGCGTTTTATTGTATATCAGTTGTACCTTAACTGGAAGAGTGAAGCTATATTTCCGTCTGGAATAGGGTAGAAGACTTGGATTTCTTGAATGTCACTGATTCTAGGCATTGTTCTGATTAAAACAAGACTTTGTAGAATTGCAAAGCAGCACTCTGTCAACACAGTCAAAACCCGCCAAGATGTTGCCCTCTGAATTGGTGTTTGTTAGATGAAATGCAATGCTGAATTTATTTTGCTGTGAGTAATTGACAATTAATTGAAAACATAGTTTTATATATGGTGTTGCCTAGGTACCCGATCCTGCTAAATCTTTTTAATAGATAAACTGCTTTAAGTTTTCCTCACAAGAGATCAATATAAGCTTCCTGCATGCACAGTTGTTTTGATGGACATTGTCAGAGCTGCCACCTGCATGTCTTTTTGAACTTATCAGATATTCTAGTTCCTATTATACCACCAGGGAGTAATGTGGTGACGACTGGTCTGGGCTCCTGTCTGCACTCTGGGGCTGTGGGAGCACAGTGTGCCCTCCTCCTTTGGGCAGTGTGTTTCTAGATAATACTCCACTTCTTGGAGATCAGTGTTTCCGCCAACAACTCCCCATTTGGAGGTAGCCACTGGTTTTCCATAGCAGGCACAAGGGAGATCTGCTGAGGCCTACAAGGCCTGCTCTTGTTCATGGGAGTAGATTTATTTCCCCCCACTGGCCAGTGAAGCAAGGAACAGGACCATAAAGCTGAACTCACTGTTCTTCCAGAGAATGCAGAATTAGTGCCAGTAAATTCTTAATGTGCTTAGAACCACTGAAGTTAATTGTTTTATATGTTTTTCTAAATGCAGCAGTCGAAGAGTATGATGACCATTTGGCCTTATCTTTTTGGTTTAAAGAATCACTGTGGTTTATTTAGCATTTAAGAATTTTAAGAACTTAGTTTTTTAATATGAAATATATCACTTTTTAATGGTATTTCCCATCTTGTTTTCAAGATTCTGCTTTGTTTTCAGAATGTTATATTTAGAATAAAGAATGGAAGTAGTTGCCCACGGCAACAGCTGCAGCGTATGTGTGTAAAGTGGGAAAGGGGAAGCACAAGTGCTTTATAAATACTGGTTTAACATTTTAAACAGCCTTTGGTGTGAGGAATTTTCAAACTTACGTGAGCCAGAAGAAAAATCTGATAGACTTAAGGAGCACAAGCTAGTCTTTTTTCAAAGGCCTAATCTCAATATTGAAACTTTTGATGCTTTAGAAAACGGCTTTTAAGGAAGAATTAAAAATTTAGGGAGAATTTTGCTTGTTTTGGTTTTTTTTTTTTTTTTTTTTTTTTTTTTTTTTTTTTCTTTAATGAGGTCATTTTGACAGTGGGGGTGAAAAACTTAAGAGCTTAAGACTCAAGTTGGGGTGTTTGGGAGGGCTTTTTGCTTTTGGTTGGTTTATTGTTGGGGTTTTTTTAATGGGATTTCAGCTGACTTAGAAATGTTCATCCCTGTATCTGTTGAAAGACCCATGGCAAATCAGCTCTTAAAGGGCTGGAGTTGAGAGCCCATCATTTTTCAAGAGGTTTTTTCCTTTCTTAATTGGATTGAGACTTTTTTGGGGCTCAGGTTTATAAAGCTATTTTGTCATTTTATTCTGTGGTAAGACTTTTGGAAGTAGGCATGTGCATTAACTAATATTATAAAAGTCAGTTGGCCAGAGAAACTCAGGCACTTCTACCACCACAACAAAGACCTGTATCTCTGGAGGCCCCAACTGCTTTTAAAATCTGCCTCTTGGGACTTCAGAAGAGAAACTGTATTCACCACAGGGTTAGTCCTCTAAAAAGGTGTCTGAACAGTGATGATGCCATCGTCTGGGGAGGGGGCCCTAGGGAATTCAAGCAGGATGTAAACAACTTCTATCCATTCTCTCAACAGTGGGAAAAATAGAATGTTATATGAATGAAAAGGATTATTTGAATGACAAGCAGATTAGTTTTAAGGTTCCAGTGCGGTCAGAGAAAGGGGAAACAACTTTCCCCTAAAAACGAATACAACTTGCATCTTTAGAAGATATTTTGGTGTGGTAATTAGGTACATTTTTTACACTTGTTACGAAAGATTATTAGATTTTGAAAGCTTTTGTAAATCCTTTTCTCTGAGTTGCAGTAAGTTGACAACTTAATACATTTAAACTATAAACTATATTATAATAATATTTAAACTATAAAACTTAATATATTTACTATGCTTAGCAGATTTGGTTGTTTGAAATAATATAAACAAAATATACTCCAAAAGTTGTGGGCCAGATCTGTCATTGGATATTCTAGAGGGATTACAGTACTGCAGGTATCAGAAGCAGCACATAAACATGGGCTTTCACTGAGCACTGAAGCCTCTTATGAGTGCCAATTAGATTTTCCTAATTCTTTCTCTTTGTTGTCATGTTTCAGAGAATATACCAGGATGGAAACATTTAATGTAATGCATGCAATATATTAGTGCTTCAGGATTTTAAGTTTGGTTTTGCTTCATAGTTCACTCTAAGTACTCCAGCATTGTGCCGTGCATGAAAGTAGAACTGACACTGTATGAAATTGCAGTATGACAAACAAGAGGTTAAAAATTTTGACTGTGTCCAACAAAAAAAGTAATTGGCTTATACAGTCATAATGTTAAGTAACGTATTGTACTTTGCTTTTTTGCCTCAAAAACTGTAGTGTATACTTCTACGGCTTTGTTGAAACTTTCATCTAGCACCATGAGGACAAAGTCTTTCCAGGCAAAAAAAATGAGAGATTGATTTTCGTTGAGGAATTAGAAAACCAGGAAGCTGTACAATATGAAAATTAGTCCATTAACCATCAGACGTGAAAAAAACAAAGTAAATAAATGTTACTTTAAAAAAAAAAAAAGTAGGATTTCGATAATGAGTAAGTAATATGTGTACCACTTGTTTGCTGCCTTGTTTTGGTGGTTTTATTTTAAGAATTTAGTCTTACCTGTAGTTCAGCTCAAACACAAGCTTGATGATTCATTCATCAGTTGTTGAATATTGTTTCATTTAGTAAGCTATGATCTATAATGAATGTCTCATCAAAAAAGAGTACCAAATCTGTGTCCAGATTGTCTTGGATACTGTTCAGTCTCCTTTTATTTTCACTTATTCAACTATACTCTGTGAGGTAGAGTTGTGGCCCGACCCATTCAACAGAACTGCATCATACGGTCAGTAGAAGGGCAAAGAGTAATTGCTTCAATTTGAATAACACCTTTGCAAGATCAGCAACGCTGGTTTGTAGAACACCATTGTCTGTTAATCCAGTACAGTTCCTACAGTTTGAAGCATTCGTAGACTTACAGAATGTACGTTCTGGAATACTCACCACGTTTTTTCAAATCATTATTTCAAAGGCAACCCACTGAAGGTCGATCCCGTGATGGTGGTTTACGTCTTGGAGAGATGGAACGGGATTGCTTGATAGGTTATGGAGCCAGCATGCTTTTACTGGAGAGACTGATGATTTCAAGTGATGCCTTTGAAGTGGATGTTTGTGGACAATGTGGCTTGTTGGGGTACTCTGGCTGGTAAGTTGTCTAACCGTAGCGCTTTTTATAAACTGTGGCATCTCCTCCTCACTTTGTGGATGTGACATGTTTCATACTTTCAAAAAACCCCTTAACCTAAGGCGCATAAAGCAATGCAGTACCAAATAAACACACCTCCGTGTAACAGGACCTTGCCTTTGGTTATAGTGCTCCTCAGTTTCAAAGTGCTCAGACTCCAATTAACAGTCCCATGCACCTTAATCTAAACCAGTGTCAATGTTCAAAACTGGTATTTGGAAAATTAGTGAGATGGGATATTTTTTTGTTATGGTCTGATTTGAATTTAGAACTAAATGTAGTCAATGGCCAAGGTTCTCTCCCGTTGTGGGGTCACAGGTATTGCCTTCCACAGCCAAGTACGCTTGTGGGAAAGGTTACCTTCACTCGTCTGCTGCCTTCCTTACAGGGGATTAGCAAATGCCCAATTCTGTATTTCATCTCTTTTTTGAAAAGGGGAAAATAGCTGTGTCAATGTGCTTGATTCTTCTGACTTCAGAAATGAGATTACTAGCTAGGCTAGTAGCAGATCTTCCTGGTACGGTCACATGTTGCACCTCTTAAGGCTGAAAAGAAAGAGTGGGCACAGAAGAATGGGAGAAGAAAGCAAAATCTCCCGCTTTCTTGTTCTCTCGCCATGGAGTTCATAATTGCACACATGCCACTTTCTTTAACTGTGCCTCTCCCCAAATGCTGTTGTAGTCTTGTAGAACAAGGAGCTCGTCTTTGAAGCATCAGGAAAATGCACCAGTCCCATGTTGTAGCCTGAGAGACAAGCAGCTGTCTGGTTGGAAGTCTGACTGGCTTCTGCCCAGCCACCTTGTCCCTAAGAAACTTATCTGTAGGCTAGCTAGTGGTCTTGCCATCTTACTCTAGGTCCTAAGCCAATACTGAGTTTATCTGCTGCAAACAAGTTGGTTTTCCATGTAGGGGAAGCATAAAACTGGATGGCAAAATTCTGTGGAGCTCGCCATGTGTGACTCTAGGGGTATTGCTCTAACCATCTTTTCTCTACAGTATTTTTGAGATGCTACATTTAAAGTTGCCCTGTAGCATGCTGGAAATACACTGCTGTTATTAGAAGACAGGGAAAATTCTTTCTATGTTCTTCATAGGTGAGGGAGATGTTCTGCTTCAGCTTTGTGGTTTGGTTTAGCCATTTTTTTAGGGATTTATGAGATCATGGACTCAAAGAATGTGTTGGGTTGGAAGGGACCTTAATCCTCTGTATTTGGCACTGGTGAGGCCCCACCTTGAGTACTGTGTCCAGTTTTGGGCCCCTTACCACAAAAAAAGACGTTGAGGTGCTGGAGCGGGTGCAGAGAAGGGCAGCAAAGCTGATGAAAGGTCTGGAGAATAAGTCTTATGAGGACCAGCTGAGGGATCTGGGGTTGTTCAGCCTGGAGAAAAGGAAGCTGAGGGGAGACCTTATTGCTCCCTACAACTACCTGAGAGGAGGTTGTAGAGATGTGGAGGTCAGTCTCTTCTCCCAAGTCACAAGTGACAGGACAAGAGGAAATGGCCTCAAGTTGCACCAGGGGAGGCTCAGATTGGATACTGAAAATTTTTTACACTGCAAAGTTTACTAAGCATTGAAATGGGCTGTCCAGGGAAGTGGTTGAGGCACCATGCCTGTAGGTATTTAAAAGATAGGTAGACATAGCGCTTAGAGTCATGGTTTAGTGATGACTTTTATCAGAGTTGGGTTGATGGTTGTACTGGATGATCTTAAGGGTCCCTTCCAGCTTAGAAAACGCTATGATTCTAAAGGTTATGTAGAATCATAGAATGGTTAGAGGTGGAAGGGACCTTAAAGATCATCAAGTTTCAACCCCCTACCATGGGCGGAGACACTTCCCACTAGAGCAGGTTGCTCAAAGGCCCATCCAGCCTGGTCATCTAGTCTAACCACCCTCTGCAGTAAGCAAGGACATAAGACAGTTTTGCAAGTTTCATGGAAACAGGTGACCTGGAATCCCATGATTAAGGGAGAAAAAATTATACTGTGGGAGTTTAAGTTATGCATACTCTAATTTTCATGTCGGGTAAAGATGAGGAGTTGGAAGGAGGAGGAGAAGGATTCATTTCCAAATATCTCAAAAGAACATTGTTGGAAGCTTGCCGCATCTTTAGTATCAATATCAATCTATTGGGAAAGGCAGGAAATTGGACTTTATTCACTTCAATGATTAGGAGTGATTTATTTATTTTTCCCGTGGTACAATGAAGCAGGAAAGTAAGGTGCATTCTCAGTCTGTAGATGTGTAAAAGAGAGACCTACTGTTTCTGCCCTTGGTCAGGCCTTTCTTCTGAGGTGTGTGGCTTCTGGCCAGAAACCAAGCACCATGTTTACTGCTAGCAGCAGCAGCTCTGCTCCTTGTGGAGCAGAAACTCAGACAGAAGTAGGTAAACACACGTGAAATCCAGAGGAGAGACAAGGCCTACTCTGTGCATCCTGTTGTGGTTGGTGATTTTTCGCTGGCTTTTGTGCAGGATTTTTGAGAGTCCTGTTTTTCTTGAGTGTCCGTACACTGTGTGTAATAAGTGAGGCCTTTTTCTGATCCAGATCTCTTAAAGCTACTGCAATGCAAGTAGCACTTGAAGGAAGTTGTCTGAAACAGAAGGGCATGCCGTAAGTCAAAAAACAAACCACTTCTAACTGTGTAAAGCACTGCCTTAAAAAACTAATGTGCAGATGTAACTCAATTATGGTTTTTTTATAAGACCTTGGCTTTCAGACTAGTCCTTGAAGATTTTCAGAGACCACAGGAAGGGAGGGCACCTTGAAGAAAATTAGGAATTTGAACTTTAAAAATAGTATTGCATGTCCTTTTTAAGTTGTTGTTACTGTATTTCACGTTTTTAAGCTTATAACAAAGCTTAGTAACTCTTTTTAAATAACTGTGAAAGAAACTACTTGGAGCCGGATGTTCTTGCAATCTGATTCTCTGAAAATGCATCAGATGTGTGAGAGAAATTGATAAGAGGTAGTTTCTACTAAATGATACGCTGTGTCTACCAGTAGCTGAAGCAAGTGGCCCAGTAATGAGCATCACAATAGAGACCAAGTCATTAAGAGAAACTTCCAAATGGGTGTTTTCAATGGTTGTGGCATTAATAAGACATTGCTGCAAGAGACTTTGTAAAAACATACTGTTTGGTGGCTAGCATTAAAAGTGCTTGTCTTAAGGAAGACGAGCCCATCCTCCTGGACAAGGACTAGCCGCTGGCTGTGTTTCTCTGCAAGCCAGTAACAGCAGATCACTGCTGGGGCCTGAGCTGGTGCTTTTGCTGGGGAAGGGGACTGTTGTGGCAGTGGCAGAATTTGTCCCTGTAAAAATGAACAGTAGAAACTTACTGTGATGTACCACTGTTGTGTGAATTTTTCAGCTTTGCTGTTGTACAGGTGCTCAGGGACAGGCTTCCACTGAACAGAATGAGCAGAATCTGGTCCTTTTTTGATGATGAGAAGTTATTCTGATCCCTAGAGTCAGAACACCTTAAAATGTACATGAAGAAAAAGTTTGTTTCTGGTCCAGACTCAGCCTTGGCACAGTTGCCTTTTCCTGTCCAGTTTAGTATCAATTCTTGTACCAAGTGGTCTTTCAAGTAGTTTCGTGATCTCTGTTTGACAGAGCTGTGTGCTTCCTGCACCTTCACCTTTCAGGGTGATCCCCATCCAGGTACAAAGCAGGCCCAGAACGGTGTAGCTTTTGAGCCTGGGTGTAATCAGATGCCAGACATCTGCTCATTGCAGAGAAGCTGCGCCTCATCAGGCTTCCAGGGCTTGCAAGGCTTCTTCTCTCAAGATCAATTACTTGGTATGTTATCATTAGCTTCTGTTTGGGTCACTTCCTCCTACCATAAAAATGCACCTTTCCCTATAAATTTGGACTAGGGGAGTAGTTCTAAACCTGCAGCTGGGTTCTGTTCTGTTTTAAAGGCGTGCTAGCTCTAGGTGTCTACAGGAGAAACCTGTTCCAAGGAAATACCTAGGTCGGTCTCTTACCTTCTTGCTGCCTATCGTCAGATGTAGACAAAGCCAAAGCAGTTACTGGGAATAAGTGAAGCTTCATTCCTCATCATGAACTGCAAAAATATAACTAAGGCTTCTGTACCATTGGTTGAAAGCGTTCTTGGTTTGAATTAACAAATAAATAAATAACCCAAGAATGGAGCATGTGGAGGTCAAGGCAACCACAGTTTTCTTGAAAAATAACCAGCTCTTTGACATGCTCTATAAGTATGTCTGTAAAAGAGAAGTATCAGGGTCTGAAAACATAACTGGAAGACTAATGTCAACTCTCAGAACCAAGAACCTTATGCACACTAACCAACTTTATTGGACCTGTGCCCATTGACTTCCACGTGCTCCAGGTCAAGTTCACTGATAACAGAAACAAGTGATCAACAATTGGCTTTATTGTAGGTGTTGACTTTCAGCCTCATTCTGTACCACAGAACCATGTAGGAATATTGCTAATTCTTCTTTAATTGGATCTTCAGAGTGTTATTACTCTATGCCAGAAGTAAAAATTTGAAACACAGAAGGAAAGGGAAAAAAACAAAAGAAACCCCCACCTTTGTTAGACCATTAGGAAGTGCTGAATCAGTGTTCTCAAAGGCCTGGCTTTCTCAGGTCTCCAAAACCAGAAGATAGCATATACAGGAGAAAGAAGAAATAGGGAAGGTAGAATATACTTCTGAGAAAGATTTATTTTATTTTATTTCCTTTTATTTTTGTGTGTACACAGACTATGAAAGTAAGTAATTTCAACAATTGCTACCACCACTAAACTTCAATCCTGAGACTGGTGCCAAGTGAAAGGGCAAGAGGAAATGAGCACAAGCTTGTACATAAGAAGTTCCATCTAAACATGAGGAGGAACTTCTTCACTTTAAGGGTGGCAGAGCACTGAAACAAGCTGCTCAGGGAGGTGGTGGAATCTCTGTCTCTGGAGACAGAGACAAAATGTGCCTGGACAAGTTCCTGTGCAACCTGCTGTAGGAAGACCTGCTTTGGCAGGGGCGTTGAACTAGCTGATCTCCAGAGGTCCCTTCCAACCCCATATCATTCTAAGGTTCTGTGAAAGATGACTGAGTGACCAACCTAAATATTCCTTATATGGTGATGATTATATGACAAAAAATCACTTTCCCCTGGGATTTTAAGATCATTATTTGAGTAAAAGAGTGCAAAGAATCTGTGTTAAAGCAGTTTACTTGTTGACTAAAGCTTTGACTGTTCATAAGAAGAGATGTAAGACGACAGGTGCCTCTTTTCTGGAATATGAACTGATTTGAGATGTTATAGGGTGAAATTGTGTGTAAGGAAAGACCTAAATGAACCTTCTTTCTTCATGCCTCTCTTTTATGGCATAGATATAAGAGAGGAACTAGACAATTAACCACGAAATGCTTAGCTTAGTTCACCTCCTTTCTCTCAGTACACAATGCTGAGTTTGTGTTGGCAATTATGTGAGTGGTGAAGAATTAAGTCAGTCCTGTTGGCTACTGACCATTGTGATTCTCCTCCTAGAAAAGTACAGGTAAGTACGTTAAGCTCTTATTGATTTCAGTCAGATTATTTAAGGGCTTAAAGTTATGACTGACTTAAGCGCTAAAATGTGTTTCGAGCACTTGGGTCTTTTTAGGACTGAGCCTGATGTTTAAATGCAAAGAAACCAGTGGATAGTGGCAACTGTTGGGTGGTGGGTTTTCTTGTTTGTTTTATTTTTTTTTTTCATGCAGAGTTTATTTACAAGACTTTCTTGTTTGTTTCCCTAGGTGCCACTACTGCAAGTCATCATGTCATGTGTCTTCTCTGCGCATACCATATGCCTGTAAACTCTTATTCCAAGAACTGCAGTCAATGAACATCATACCTAGGCTAAAACTAGCTAAGTACAATGAATGAAAAAGATAGGGGGAAAAAAAGTACTTTACAGAAATGGAAATCCAGCATATATAATGGCAAGATTTTTTGATTAACAGGAATAACTCTAAAACCCGAGTGGGTAAAAGGGAGGTGCAAGACAGTGTAAGAAGTCTTTCTTACATATCCTACCTGCTCTTGAGTTTACAGGGCGATTCAGGCAGTAGAATACATGAGGAGACGTTCTGAAAGCCTTGATTAGTCTGAGTGGCTTTGAAACGTGCTTTGCTGGACAAGGGCTTGAGCTGACCCAAATGAACATCTTATTCATAGAGGTTAAAAGTGTTTTCCAGACCAGTGTAATACGAAAGACTAATAAATGTTTTAAATAATTCTGCCTGAATATGCATTGATGGTTGTACAAGGATGGTAAAGCCTTCTTATAACGTCTAAACCATTTTCCTATTCCTAAAGCATTTTGTTAAAGCATGAAAATTTTGTTAAGTAGTGTCAGGTTTAGAGAAATTAAACTACTTTATTGAGAACTTGAAATGAGATGTTTTGAGGGGGATTTCAACACACAGATGTATTTATGTGGAAGTGATGGTGTGGTTATACACTCAATCTGCTTTAAGCTAAATGCATGCAGTTTCCATGAAGTTCAAGGGAGGTGACTTGTATCAGCAAGTGCATGATACAGCTTACAGGTATCCGTTCAATTCCTACTGAGTTTAGTAGATTTAATAATACATTGGCCAAAGCCCTGAAAAGGCGGGCTGCAAACACTAGGTACTGATGGATGCTATGCTGTCCTAGGACTTCAGAACTTATATTGAAGTTCTTTGTTTCAAAGAAGAAAATAAAAGAACTATGAAGAGCAACAAATCCTCCACTGACAATGAAGCAGGTTTGAATGACCTGAAAGAATTTAGGAAGGAAGAGCTGAATTTTTTCATGAGATTCAAGGCCTGAGATCCAAGCAGTGGATGAACAGAGTCACTTAGTACTCTAAACTCACTGAGCCCTTACTTGTCCCATGGTTAACTTTTTATGCAAAGAAGTAGTCAAGTATGTGCATATTCAGGTGCTTCAGAGAAAGGCAACACTCTGGATCATGGAGGACGCAAAACACTGCCTATGACCTGGAAGTCCTGAGCTGCTCTTTGGCTCCTCCCATGGCTGACTTGTGCATGCTGATCCTGGCGCTGCTCTTGCAGTCATGTTGCTGCTGCTCTCTGAGCTGCTCTCTGAGCTGCTCAGGAGGCACAGATGAACATCAGCCTGAGTAGGCTTGCATTTTCAGCTTCTACCAAAATACTTTTGTGTCTGGGCTTACAAATCAAGTCTAAAGGGATAGATTTTAATTTTTTTTTTTTTATTTTTTTGCAATTGAACTAATGTCAACACAGCACATTTGGATTGGAAAAGCTCTTGAAGCACCTCTACCAGGATCTGAACGGCTCATGTTTATTTACAAAGAGTTAACAGCAGAGCGATGTACAGCTTCAGACTGGACGAAGAGGTTCACCAAAAGCCCCAAAGAAATGAATAAACTTTGCTTTGCTCCGTGAGTTTGCCAAGCTGAGGCTCGGGTGCACCACCAGAGGGAGTGAGCCTCAAAGGCTACAGCCTGCTGGGGAGGGAAAGGGGGGGAGTTTTGACCTGGATCAAAGAAACTGTGCTGAGGATAAGGTGTTCTTGTTAGTGTGGTCTTCTAGGTCGGATGGTCAGAGCTACAGGACATTAAAGTCTAAGCAACGTGTACAATGACACCCATGGAAATGTATGCAGACACAGCAGAGATGGAGGAGGAGCAAAGTGGTGTGTGCTCATGAGTAACCTTATTGAGAGAACAGGTCTGTGGACAACCCTGAGGGGCAGCCTTGCAGCTAGTTTACCTCAAGCTGATGAAAGCATGGGGTTGGAAGGTTTTGTGAGGGTGAAGAAGATCCTCTGCGATGGCTGAAGTTTAGGAAGAAAGTGGTGAACTTAGTAATGATGGAACATGGAAACCAGAACATAGAAACTAGACAAGTCTAGCAGAGAGGATCACCCACTCTCAGCTATTCTGGTGATACCTACATCAGTTCCATTTACATATCATTGCTGTCAAACCTAAGCCAGTGCAGATCTGAGTTAAAACTCTGATTTTTACTTTTTGCCTCCTGTTAAGAAATTACCTATGTTCCATCACAATAGACACCTCCAAGCAATCTCTTGGCAATGGAGTAAGCATTACAAAACCGGCAGCAGAAACAGAACAAACAGCTACGGATTCCTGGAATACAGTTGCTCAAAGTGATTATTCAAGGAAGGAATCCTATATCAGCCAGGAAAAAGTATGGTGCATGGACTCAGGAGGTAAAATACATTCTTAGACACCCAGAGCTGTCACTCGTTTTCGCTGGTGAGCCTCATCTCTGCAGCCCTTTGAATTATCTTCCTAGCCAGCCTCCCCTCCCCCACTTTTTATACGGTGAATGCCTTCACAAAGAGGTCTCATGTCAGCTAACAGCAGTACTGCTGTGACTAGACTTGCCCAGATCAACCCCGCCATGACTCTTTGTCTAACTGCTGAAAGAGATATAATATTCTGAAGAACGCTTGACAAAATCTTAAGGCTTTAGCGCACGGAGCTGTGCCTGTAAAACTGCCATGAAGTTTTCATTCCATTGCAACTCCTTTATGTCTTATATTTAATGTCCAGGAGAGGCTTTCTAGAAATGATACTCAGCATGAAGGTCACTAGCGTTAGTCCCAGCTAAACTGCCAAATATAGTCCACTTTCTGAGACAAGCTAGAGATGCGTGCTGCCGTTGGAAGGCATCTCTAACTTCATACAGTGTAAGTCGCCATTTACTTTGCAGATAAAGGATTGATTGCTGTTAAAAGGTAGAAGCAGTTACAGACCTGGAATTCAGCAATCAAGTCTATTATTTTCGGCAAAACAAAGACATTAAGTAAAAGCTACCCCTTTAAAACACTAGACGTGTCCAGCTCTATGGTTCTTTTGTGAGAAACAGGATCAAGCCGGGGATGGGCTGCAGGATGCTGTGGGGCAGAGGAGAGCACGGGTCTTTTAGCCAGTTCTGGAACTGTGAGCAAGGTAAGTCACTTGTTTGGAGTTTGGAGAATAACAGCTTCACTTCAAGTCATTTATATAACCATTACAAGTTCTTTGTTAACCTTTTTTTTTTAAGGTAAATGTTTCCAAACATAGAAAACTGAACAATAAGGAAAAATGAAACCAGGCTGGCCAATTTTGGCTTTCAAAGAGGATATAATATGAAATATAAGCATACGGAGATTTAATAATTTTAAGATGTGGAAAGTAAAGAGCTCCCACTAAGCACAATTGGTTTTGTTTGTAAAACCCGTATCTCATTAAGAGGTTTGCTTACAAAGAAGCTTCAATGTAAAGAGAGCATTTAATTCTCTGGACTCCCTACTTGTTGCTTAACCAGGGAGGAAACTCAATGAAAAACGTAGAACCACAATAATAAGAAATAACTGTTATGTCTTTTCTTTGTTTTTCTGTTGGTAAAAAGTATCTGTGGCACAATGGGAGTATGTAATAAATAAAAGCTTAAAAAGACTGAAGACTGTTTCATTGGTTAGTGATAGCCAATGGCAAACTAGTAATTAGTGCTGCACGTCGGAAAATGGGATTGCAAGCCCTGCTCAGAACACACCTGTAAAGTCTGATGGCAAGAATAACTAGGAATCACTAGGAATCGTGCTGCTGCAAAACCAAACTAGGGCTAGGATGGCCCTAGCGTGAGGGAGGGTAGCCCTGAAACGACCTCCCTGGCTCGCAGCCCTGCCACAGTGACCCAGAGGAGCAGCGTGGGGAGCTCCTCAGCCATGTCCTGGCCCAAGCATCTCAGGGCCGTGGCACAGAGCTGGCTCAGTGCTGCGAGAGGCCCCTCCAGCCGGCCTCTTCTCCGGTTGGAGCTGAGGATTGTTTTACAGCCCATTGCCGATTCAGCGGAGCCATGGGGCACTTGATGAATTCCCTCCTCCGAAGAGGACGTGACTTGCCCAGGGCCACAGAAAGACCGTGCCAGAACTGGGATCAGGACTCCGCAGTCCCCAGGTGCCAGACACGTGCTTGCCTTAAAACTGAGCACTTCATCAAACCGTAAAATCCAGCCAGATGGTGACTCTTTGCTATTATCTGGACCAGTGCTGGGAGGCTTAATGTGTGCAAGGCACGGTGAAGATCTGGATTCCAGTTTCTGTGTCGTAAGGCTCAGAAGCCCAGAAAACGGATCCACCTTTTAGACCTAAATGCTATTAGAAACTTGAACGTGTTTGAACCCAAGTTCTGACTTTGGTCCATCCTTCTCATGAAATGTTTCCATCTCAGCCTGGACCCACCACTTTCAGTGAGGGAGTTCTTCTGGGAAGGGGTAGAGAGGTGCAGGAGTAAGGACTGGCTACTTCATCAACCTTACTCTGCCATGTATACATGGCCTCGGTCAGATTCTCTTCTTCCAGGTAGCAAAGACTGCATGAATCAGCCAGTGGATCAGTTTTGCCTCCCAGCAATCCTTTACGAATTCATTGCATGGACCCAGGGGGCAAATGCACCCTCTCTGCCTTCTGTATCTATGAATATACATCCCAGAACACCAGAATTCTCAGTTAAACTCTCCAAACCCAGCTCAGAGCCAATACAAAGATTTTTTGCAGTTGGAATTTTTAAAAAGTGGTTTATTCTTGTCTCAAAGAAAACAGCAAAGATTTCTGTTGGATACCCTGTGAACGGACTTCAGCTTCTGTTCCATCTTCTGAAAAATCTTTCTGAGGCTGTGAGCAGCCCATTGCTCTTTGCATCTTGCTGCTGGGGGAAAAAAAAAACCCACAACCAAACAATTATGTATTTCTCCTAATTAAAGTTACCCCTTTAATTGTGTATTTCCTGAGGCAGGTACCTCTGAGGTGGTTCCAATGACCATTTATTTTTTCCAATAGCTTCATTGTGCATGCCCTTGTCACCTCCTCCCAGCCAGTACATAAACAGCATGTTAGCTCCAAATCAAAAGCAATTCCCTGCTGCTAACTGCAGCAGAGCCTTTGTCTTTCATTAGCATGAGTTTTGGGGAGCTACTTGACCTATGCGTGTGCTTTACCATTCCAGGCAGTGCTTGGTAGCTACTGGCCACTCAGACTTAACAACAATACATTATAAACAGAAAAAATAACTCAAAAACTTAAGAAAACAAATCTATGTCCTAAACAGTAAAGTTCTAATTTCTTCCTAAAATTAAGTTCTAATAATGGAAATGGTTTTCCCTTGAACTGGCAGTGAATTGGAAACTTGACTCTGCATTCAGGCCTTGCCCTGCCAGCCAGAAGCAGGCACTGAAGGTAATTCTCCGTGCTCCAGGCGGATCAAAAGAAACTCATTATCAGTCGGTCATCTAAAAGGATATGACAGCTTCACATCCAGTTGTTCGGCAGCTTGGATGCAGTCTGGAATGGATCTTTCCTGTGTCTGTTGTCCATAATAGCTTTTAGGGCTGGCTCTTCTTCCAACACACAGTACAAATCCTCTGGTAACTAGTACCAGCCACACACAACAAAAGCCAGCTAAATCTGGTGTAAGCTCAAAAATCGATGACTGCTTGCCCTTTTCTCCTACTACAGCCAGCAAGAGTCTCCCAGGCCAAACATTCCAGGCAGCAGCCCTGCGGGCAGGGGTTCTTCTAGACTCCTGTGGACAGATACTACCCAAAAGAGCAAATTCCCTTCCTCTCTGCAGGCTGAAGCTGACCAGTGTGAACAAGACGTTTTCACTGGTCCCTTTTGGCAACACTGGCACTGCGCTTCTCCATGAACCTGAGAACTGGAGCTGAGCAAAATTCCTTTCACAAGCATTAATAAAAAAAGATCATTTAAGGTTGACCTATGCTCATCTTCGCAACACTTGGCTTCAGATGAGTCTACGGTTGCAGCAAACCAGCTGCAATTCACGTTACTTTTCTTTCAAACTAGAAAGGAGGTGCCCCCTGCCTGGTGCACGTGCAATCCATCATTTCTGTGCCTCTGCTCTTCTGCTCGTTTTCTGCCAGGTACCTGCATGTGTGCCTGCCATGGCCGCTTTCTCTCAGTGCTTGTGTCAATTAAAGCCTTTTGAAGGAATCGGTGCACATGTTTACCTAGGCAGCCTTTTGATGTTCTTCTTCCAGTTCCTGCATCTGTCAGCATCACACTCCTCGAGCACATACACGGAGTTGATTCCAGAAGTCATCTGTCAGCTTACTGCATCTCTTGGTCTTCACCTGCATGTATAGCTTCCTCAGGGGTGTTAATGTATGTAAGCTAAAGTTAACATTTCCTGTTCTGATAATGAAGATGAGTAAGTGGGCAAGAGAAGCCAATAGAGAAAAACTTCCTTTCTCTGTGTCTTCCGTGGGATTTGCCCAATAGGTGAAGACAGCAGAAACAGAGAAATAGAAGAGCTGGGAAGGAGAGTGGACAGAAGTGTGGGTTCATTCTGAGAGGAGGAGGCTGCTGGCTTAGGCAAGTAAGAAAATATGGAACCGCTCACAGACTGCAGTCACTGCTAAAATAATGAAGTGTCACTGTGTATTTGGCTGCTGCCAGCAATCTTACAGTCTGCGCAGAGAAACATCAGATCCAAAAGGATCCCCCAAGTCCCTGAACTCAGATCCCTGGTGTTGCAGATAGATAACCATTTTACATGGCTCCTTTCGCAAGCCCTTCACACCCCTTGCTACACCTAATGCAGGTTCTTGTCCCTGCTAGTCCATGGGAAAGCTTCTCTACAACTTGAGTCTGGCTATATTAATAAATGACAGCTTATACTTTTTTTGCTATGTGCCAACAATTTTCTTTTGTCGAAAAAGTTCTTCTTGGTGTTTACCACCAAAATAAAGAGCCTGGTACTCATATTTAGTGTCTAGTTAGTACCAGCATAAGCAGCTTTTTATGGCAAGAAGAGTTAGTGTGGACACAGTCTGTGGGTACAATCAACTGCAGAGTGGAACAAAGTCATAGAAACATATTTTTGAGAGAGCTCTAATTATCAGGGCATTAAATTGGTATGAGCTGTCATACCTCCACTCTGCCTCTGCCTTGCTAAGCTATCAAAAGAAACTTGTTATCAGTCAGTCATCTAAAAGGATAGGACAGTTTCACATCCAGTTGTTGGGCAGCTTGAATGCAGTCCAGAATGTGTCTTCTGTTCCCTTGATGACCCTGCTCTTCTCCCCATGCACCAGCACAAGTTTGTATTCATCATTCCCCAATAAAGGCGTTGTTCATTTCACAACAGCAACAGAGTCCCTCTCCACTAAAACTACATCATCTGATGCAGTGTAGGGTTATACTGTTTGTTTTATGGCTTGTAGATGTTCTGCGTAGGCAAGAATCTGGAATGAAAATTCCCAACTGTATACTTTTTGCATCCTTGCTGAGGCCTGCCCTTTCCTTTGGATCAAATCAAATCCTGCAGCCTGCTTTTTTTAAAAAAAACAGGCTAGTGACTTGCAGTGCTTCCATCTGTAATCTGCCAACCTGCAGCACAGCAGGAGATGCTCCACGCTTTCAGAAGAAAAAAGCACTTTATCAAATGTCATGTGGGATATCCAGAAGCATAAGGTGCTTTTTCAAAAAGGTAAGCAAAACTCAAACAAGTCACAATGACTGAGCTGTGAAGCCAAGGCCGGGCTGGATGGGGCTTTGAGCAACCTGCTTTAGTGAGAGGTGTCCCTGCCCATGGCAGGGGAGTTGGAACTAAATGGTCTTTAAGGTCCCTTCCAACTTTAGCCATTCTACGATTCTATGAAGTACACCAGGGCGACTTGACACACTGAGGGGGGGATTAGGTAAATAGGAAGAGGACAGGAGAGGCAGGGAGTAAACAGATTGCAATAAGTACCCCATGTCTGACAAAAGTGCTGCTGGCAATCCTGCCCATGCATCATCACCTGTAGAAAATGTACATCTTTGCATCATGTCAAAGGAGACTCCAAGCCTCTAAACAGCCAGGCTGCGCTAAATCCTGTCCTTCTCACTCCCTTAGAAAGTACATACCCTTACATTCATGTAGCCAGTATTTCTATTTTGCCTATCTCTGGGACATCAGCAACACAGGTGCTCCTTGATGCCTCAAACTGGTGAAGACCCATTTCCCACAAGCACAGAGTGCCTGTGCTGGAGACCTGACGGCTGCCACTGTAGATCTTCACAACTCTTCCAGAAGTTGCCCCTGTGGTGT
This sequence comes from Thinocorus orbignyianus, assembly GCA_013400375.1. Taxonomy (NCBI): domain Eukaryota; kingdom Metazoa; phylum Chordata; class Aves; order Ciconiiformes; family Thinocoridae; genus Thinocorus; species Thinocorus orbignyianus. The sequence goes on from VXBW01006576.1 coordinate 148,757, forward strand.
GAGAGCACACCTCCCCTTGGTGAGAGACCCGGGGCAAGTCCCCGTGGGCCGGTGTTTGCCCAGATCTGGGTCCCTCAGCCTCCCCGTGGGGCTGCTGGGGACAGCAACCACCTGCAGGGCCAGGGGCACAGATGGAAGCATCAGGTAACCTCCATGCTTACAGACAGCATTTCCCATTTTTTAAAGTTGAAAGCCTCAGAGCAAGGCACTGTTCAAGGCCAAAAATGTCCCTCGTGTTTTTTGAGGGGCTTCTGCTTCACTGCGGGGCCTTGTCCTTACCCTGAAATGGGCAGGCCGGCCCCAAGGGCTCCTCACCTCAGGCCTTGTCCCACGACACAACCTTAGGGGAAAAGGAAAACAAAAACCCACCCAAACTTAGAAAAGTGGGGAAAGGACCTCGTTTTGGTGGCAGTGAGCAAAAATACCCTCACACACCACGGCCCCCGGGGGTGTTCGGCGGCGGGGCAGAGGCAGTCTCCCTCACTAACAGAGCAGGGATGCTCCTGGAAGGGCCGCTAACGGTCCCTGCTAACGGTTCCCGGTAACGGCTGGGGGGAGGCTGGGCGTTCCACCGCCGGGCGGGTG
>VXBW01006576.1:151686-168071 GCA_013400375.1 Thinocorus orbignyianus
CGGAGACCGAGGCCCTTCTCCCCCGCCGGCCCTGCCCGAGCTCCTCCCGCCGCACCGAGCCCGGTTTCCACCAGCCGGAGCCGCCGAGCGCGGCCCCGCACGCAGCGGAGGGCTGGCAGCCGCCACAGTAACCTTTGCGATTTTAATTTATTTTATTAGCGCCGGAAAACACCCGCTCCTCCCCTCCCTCCTCCCTCCCTGCCCAGGCGTTTCCCAGGCGGACAGTTCGCAGGGTCGGTAGGGCACAACCCGGGGACTTCTCCCCTCGCCGCCCGCTCCTGCCCTGCCCCGTCCCCTCCCGCAGCCGCCGTGACGGCCGACACGGTGCCGAGGTGGCCGGGGAGCGGGAGAGCGACGGTCCCAGCACCGCTAGAGCCCGCAGCGGGATCGGGTCCCCCCCGCGCCTCCCCGACGGCCGCTCCCCCGGGGCGCCCGCAGCTCCGTCCCGGCTCCTCGGGGGCCGGTCGGCGCCGTGGTGGTGTAGGTGGTGCGGGGAGGATGGGCAGGGAACGGGGCAAGGGGCGGCGGGGCAGGGCAGCCCCGGCCTCCGAGCCCCTTCGCTCCACGCCGCCCCCAACCCGCCGAGGGTTTTCTCACCCCTCGCCCCCAAAGCGAGTGTAAAATTGGAATATTGATTAAAAACAAAGTAAAAAAAATAAAGAGAAGGGGAGGTTGACTGGCTCCGCTCGCCGTCCCGGCGCAGGGGCTCGGGGCACCGGGCGAGCTCGGCCCCGTTGCCGGCCACCGGCGGCACCAGCCGGGTTTGGGCCACTTCTCCTGCCGGGGCGCAGGGACAAAACCCGGGGTGGGAGGTTTTATTCGGGGAACAAGTGCTCGGCGGGGAAGGAATCGTTGTGTTGGGGCTAGAGCGTGTGCAGGAGTTAGCAGGGTGTAAAAGAAAGTTGTCCTTCTGTCCAGCGGCACTGCCCCGGCGGAGTTCAGGGCACTGCTGACAACTCCTTGTCGACAGTAACGGTTTTTTAGGCAAAGAAAAAAAAAATGAAACCAAATCTAAAAAAAGCCCCGCGTTTTCCACCCCTGCATTCCGAATTGTCGATCCTTGGGCTGACCCTCCGTACTATTCGTTTCTTAAATTCAGGATGGTTATAATAAATGGCAGCGTGATTGATTAAGATAATATTAATCAGAAAACACTTTAGTCTTGCTAAACAGATGGCAAGGAAAGTGGAGCTTTGCAGTTGTCTCATTCAGACACCTTAACCTCCCTTTCAGAGGACTTAATCCAATTAGCTTTTCTCCCGAGTTTCAGTTGTTATGTAAAGATCCTTTAGCATTGTGGAGAAATATGGCTTCATTGAAGAAAATCAGTCATGTTTTAATTTCTCCTTAACAGTTTTTCCCTAAAGCAGCGGGATTAAAAAAAAAAAAAAAGAAAGAAATTAAAAAAATAAATAAATCACCCAGGGCTCCGATTTTAAGGCAGGGGAATAGTTTGGTTCTTCCCCCTTCCCCCAGCAGTGCCTTATGCTTCCATCGAGTTTAGCTCATGGTCCCCTAACCTGGACGTTGACCCACGGGGGCTGTCACCGAGCCTAAACCCAAAGGGGACACCCCCCACCCAGCAGCCCCCGGCCCGGGCAGGGCGCGGCGGCACCGGCAGCTCTGGGGGGGGCTCTCCCGCTGCCCGGCGGGGCCCGACCCGCGGCCGGGGAGCGGGACACCCACCCGGGCCGGGCACTGGGTCACCTCGGGTGGTTTGCAGGGTCTTTCCCCGCATGGTTTCGCAGCCGCCGTTAACTCCGTGAGGCGCCCGCCCGCCTCCAGCCCTGGGTTTCTAAANGAGACTGAGGCGCTTTCTTGGAGCGCAACTTTTCTGCGTGACTCAATAAATATCCCTCGTTATTTCAATGTTGGAGCCGGGCAAAAGCTCTGCTGGTTTCAAAGCGCTAGATGGATGAGATCCTTGGGACGTGAAGCTGAGACTTAGGAGCGGATCCAAACCCCATTAAAATCAGCAGAAAGCCTTTCAGTGCTGTCAAGGACGTTGGGATTAGGCCCTTAAAGCAGTTTGTGTGAGCCACGGAAAGCGGGTTGCAGTGCCTGGGAGGAACCCGTTGTGGTGGTGGCCAGATTTCGGTCTATATTCTTACCAACGGATTGGTGTTGTGGCCGTGGTGGGTGACCTTTTCTGTGAGCTTGCCATTTAAAAAAGGATCTAGCACATAAGCAATGATTGAGGAGAATTAATGGCTTTCACACCCTAGTTCACGTAATGAAATCACTAATATTGATAATTCATACAAGAATACTAGTTGGGAAAGCAGTTGTGACATTTCAGAACATATATATAATATGTGTGGTCCCAGGTCTCGATTTTTTTTGATCCAAATAAGTGGTTGATTTTGTTGCTGAAAACTATTTGCTTTGCTTATTGCAACACAGTTTACTAACAGATAAAGAGTAACTTGCTAGTGGCTATTTTTCTCACTCCTTTTGGAGTACTTTTCATACTCAAGCAAAAATGCGATTTGCTTTTGTTTCAGTAAATAAAAGAAGTTATTTACTATCCCAGGATTTGTATTTATAAAGGCTATTAACTGCTGTGCAGTTCAAATGATCCAGTGATTCTTTTGAATCCTACATTCGATATGGTGCAGACACGCGAAAGAAGTACCACTGATCCTTTATATAATCGAACCTGATGATCNCGGCAGCCGGGAACCCCCGGGGGCGGTCGATGCGGGGCGGGGGGAGACTTTGCGGGAGATGCCGAGTGTGAATAACAGGTTTCCACAGCCGCAGCCCCCCCTAGTGACACCGTGGGCGGGATGGGGCGGCCGCGGCGGCTCGGCGGGCTGGTACCCGGAGAACGGGGAGCGCCTTCGCCCGAAGTNTAGGCCCTTAAAGCAGTTTGTGTGAGCCACGGAAAGCGGGTTGCAGTGCCTGGGGGGAACCCGTTGTGGTGGTGGCCGGATTTCGGTCTATATTCTTACCAACGGATGGGTGTTGTGGCCGTGGTGGGTGACCTTTTCTGTGAGCTTGCCATTTAAAAAAGGATCTAGCACATAAGCAATGATTGAGGAGAATTAATGGCTTTCACACCCTAGTTCACGTAATGAAATCACTAATATTGATAATTCATACAAGAATACTAGTTGGGAAAGCAGTTGTGACATTTCAGAACATATATATAATATGTGTGGTCCCAGGTCTCGATTTTTTTTGATCCAAATAAGTGGTTGATTTTGTTGCTGAAAACTATTTGCTTTGCTTATTGCAACACAGTTTACTAACAGATAAAGAGTAACTTGCTAGTGGCTATTTTTCTCACTCCTTTTGGAGTACTTTTCATACTCAAGCAAAAATGCGATTTGCTTTTGTTTCAGTAAATAAAAGAAGTTATTTACTATCCCAGGATTTGTATTTATAAAGGCTATTAACTGCTGTGCAGTTCAAATGATCCAGTGATTCTTTTGAATCCTACATTCGATATGGTGCAGACACGCGAAAGAAGTACCACTGATCCTTTATATAATCGAACCTGATGATCTGTCTTACTTAATTTCATATATTAAACGATTTCACACGTGAAAGAAATGGAACAAACAAACCAAAAAAATAAAGAAAAATGTTTTCTTTCCCACTGGCTGTGGAGTTCCCGTGGACAGTGTTTGCACAGTAGGGCCCGATCCTTGGCAGCTCCCTCTACCTTAAGCAGCAGCAGAGCTGGAATATACAAGCAAGTCCCAGCACTGGATCAGGTCTTCATTCCTGAGGGGTTTGTTTTGGGGAGTTTGTAAAATCTGTGGGGATTTTTTTAGAGGTTTGTAAATTGTTCAAAATTGCCTTGAATGAAGAAGTTCATCTTCTAAGTCTGACTCAGAGAAGATAATTGCCTTATGATTTATTTATCTGCTAACACGTTTATTCTAAAATACTTTGGGAGAGGGAATTGCAGTGCTTCTCACTGCTCTGCAACCTGTTATTTACCTGCAATAAGGAAAAAGTCTTTAAAAGGGTGTAAGGAAAAAAGAATTAAAAATAGTTTTTGCATAAGATCGGCCAGACAACTGCAGGAAACTACTTAATTTATTTAAGTTATGGTTTAAAGTTTACAGTCCTCAAGATTTTATTTAGGTAAAACCCTCATTGAAGAAGGGACCTTGGATTCAGACAGGTTCAACTTTTGTCTGTGAGACTGTAAAGAAACCTGTAGCCTCAGTTGGTCTATCGCCACTGCACCTTTACAGTAGTAAAATATCTCTGTGAAATTTCTAGAGATCATTTTGTGCTAAGATACATGTCCTGAGACCCACAGAAAGTCACTGGCACAGTAATTAGGGTCATTGGCTTGGCTGCTCTTAGAAAATCAGGCTGGTTTTCTGCCTCTGATGCAGCAAGTGGGCAGGCAAGGAAGACAGTTAGCGAAGCAGTAAAAGCTGCAGCATCTCTAAGTGTAAACACCTCTGCATTTTTCTAGCTTAATTTGCGAGTGGTTTGCAAGTTAGGACAGCCATAAAGAGGAACCTCCCCTGGGATACTCTTTCTGTACGTAGGATTTCACCATAGCAAAATAAAGGTGAAATTGTGGGGTCGCTGGAAAACGCGCAGTGATGAAACATTAGTACCTCTTCAGATGAAGACTTTGAAGAGGTGGCCTGAAATATAGCCGGGGCTTGGTGGTTCTTGACAATGGCTTTAAAGAGCAGCAGTGGGCTGTGGTGTAACTAATACAAATATAAGGTCAGTCCTTTGGGGATACTTGATGTGACATTTGAGTCCGAATAATTAGCTCACAATCCCACAAGCACTGAGGTTTGTGAATTTTCCGAGTTCACCCACTTGTCTGTTTCGCTGCGTCTGTGCTGGATTTTCTATTTGTTTCATTGTGTCTGAAAATGAATAACCCGTGCGATCCCACCCTGCTGGAGCCCAGCGCCCCGGCGGCCGAGGGGATTTGATTGCTAACATTCTGGTTAGGAAGATGGATAGCATAAAGGATATTTGATGGCTGAGCGATCCTATAGATAACGAGTGTAGGAAGGAAGAGTACGTGGTGATGATTAAGCCAGTGGAGGTCTGTGTGGGTTTTTTTTAAATATATCTGTGCTAAAAACATGTTTGCACACATCTTTTAGGTCCCATAGAATTGTATATATGCATCAGAGGGTTTCTGTGAGTATTTAAAACTGTAACAGAGTTTACTATTAGAGATGGTTCCCTGTCCTGTAATGCCTGCTCCACAGGGGAGACACCTGTTGAAGCCGGTGTGTGTGGCTTGGAGAGGGCAGGTGCCCAGGGTTAGCTCGTAATGATCCCTCCCAACGGCCGGGAATGTGTAATAACTTAATTGCAGCTATTTTACATGCATAACTAGCCCTCCTGGCCTGTCTCCTTTCCCATTTATTTTCTCCCGGGAGATTTGCAGCAGGAACAACTGATGAGCTATAAAATACTGGCCAGAGTTAGAAATGCTGCCTTAAATTGGTGGTAAGGTTTTTCTGCAGGAGCTGCAGTTTATGTATACGATTAAGCATTGGGGTAAATGCTTTTGGCTATTCTTTCCTTTTTGTTAAATTTGAAATCAGGAAAAGTGGAGAGGGTTAAATAGAACCTTGTCCCTCACTGTAGGGAAGGAAAAGCTTATTTGCAGTTTAAATTTCCTCAAGACTAAAGTGTAGGGCTCAATGTTGTCCCACTTTTTTCACTTCAGCTACAGTTAAGAACTTTGTTTTCTTTTATTGGTAAGTAGACTTAATTTCTCTATGATGGAATTTGTTAGAGGAACTAAGGAGTTGGTTCAAAGCTATGAATGATGGATTTGCAATTGACTAGCAGCTTATCTTGAGCATATTTGCATAGGATCCCAAATATTATGCTAACAATACGTTATAGACAGCTGGAACATTCTCTGAATGAGTGAGTCCCTGAAACTCACAGCCCTGGGAACTTAAGGCATTAATTTCAGGGCGGCAGGTTGAGGATATGCACTGGGATTTCCTTGTTTTTCAAGGCTTGCTGAAGTCTGATGCTGTAGTGATCGCTCTGTCAAAATTCTCGCTGGAGTTCTGGGTGCTTGTGAACCCCACAGCATAGACTTAAACGCTTCAAAACACAAAGTCCTCCTCTCTAGGGGTTTTGATTTGCTTGCTGAGATTGTGTCTTAAAAAAAAAAAAAAACCCTAAAAAGATTTGCCCAGAAGTAAGGGCTACAAGTTTCAAGTATTATAAATTACTGGGTTTCTTCTGTTTGCTTGTTTAAAGAATACTGTCACTAGAAATAAGACTGCTTGTTGTTGCTCACCTCTTTCTTCTCTTTTTAAACTTTTGGTCCTTAGAATAATACTATAAGACTATCAGTTCACTGCAGCCATTTTTACTGATTTGGCTACGTGGTGCAAGACTTACGGATGCTCACACTAAGTCGGGTAGAACTCATGAAACATGTCTTGTGTGCAGATGTAAGTTTGCCAGTGAGACCTCCAAATTGGCAAAACAAGCATCAGCTTTCTGTTCTGGTACAGATCTGTAAATTCAGATCTGGCTTGTGCTAAGCCTGTAGAGCAGTAAAACACTAGAAATGCAGCGACAAGGGGAATTTAAAAGTAGTGGGAAAAGCCAAATGTAGGGGTAAATACAGCTACCACGAAATGCAGTGATAGAAGGATCAACCATTCTCCTCCCTCCCCCCCTCGAATGCTATTAATTGCTAAACTATATCACAAATGCTAAAAGTACTTTGGCTCAGTTGAGGAAAGGCAGTATAGGAGGGGAGCCCAATATGTAAGTGGGATTTCATGAACTGGGTTCTTCCATGGTGACAGCAATACATACCTAATTTGAAAGGCCCTACAGAACACCCTTTCCACAACTCGTGATACTTTTCAGCATCCTGTAACCAAGCTGCAGCCTGTTGCAAAAGATCAGAAGCTCCCGTGTGTCAGAGGCCGAGTGGGAAAGGCTGTATGTTTTAATAATCTAGGATCTTGCAGAAACAGGCCATTTGTTGACTGAAACTTGTGGATGGTCATAGGAAGTAGACTTAATCCTATCCTTCAAAGGAGAAAAAATAACCCTCAACAGCCTGACTTGTGCAGTTCCTACCTTATCCGACGTTCAGTTTAACCATGAGTGTGTGGCAGGATGTCCTAATTAAGTAAATTCAATGCTATTAGCTTCTGCAGTGTAGCTTGTAGGTACCCTGCCGTTACCATCTCCAACCCTCAGAGGAAAGTAAAATTCCTCCTGTCCCTCTGCCACCTACAAAACTTAATCAATGTGGGGAAACAAAAATTCCCGGCTGATCCTTAAGGTGACAGTGACTTGATAGACACCGTAAGAAAACACAGTGCATGCAAGTGTGGAAGTAGGGTTCTGCTCCACAAGTGCTATGTGCCAGGGTACAGCAGTAGCACGGTGTTCCGTGATGAGATGCCTGCTCTGGCCATGAGTGTTCCCTCGGTGCGTGGGCTCATGTGGTGGCTGGAGGGAATAGACTTCTTTGCAGAGCCTCGGCACAGCCCTTTGGCTCTGGGTCTCTGTATGCCAGACCAGGCTGAGCAGCGGGTCAAAGATTTGCTGGCCAACGTGCTCAGCATCCCAGGATCGGCAGTAGAGGAGCTGTGCCTGGTGCCTCGTGTGAGATGGAGATCCTGTGTGTAACACTGTGGTGCACTAACTCAGAAACGTAGAGCTCAGAGACCTCAGAGGTCCAAGGCAGAACAAGACAGCTGCCAGGTGAGGTTTACTTCATGCCTTGTGCAGTCCAGGAGCTGGGACACCCAGCTTCCTTCCTCCCAAGCAATGGCAATAACTGGTCCCACTGGTCGATTGACTGACTCACACAGATTTCCCAACATTGGAGCTCACATTCCTCTCTTAAACACAGAGCCACAGGGACAATACTGGTGCGGGGGCCCCTCTAATGCAAACATTTTTTTTAAAAAATGAGTTGTGGTAGGGGTAGCAAATGGCCTCCATTGTAACGAGGTGGGAAGAACTGGGGAGGACTGCATTTACAGAGCGGTTTAATCACATGGATGGAGCAGCGTGTTCACCTCTCCTCCTTGCTGGGTCATTTCCACTTTGAGCTCTGCAAACAGACCGTCTATTGAGCAGTTAGTATTCAGCGCTGAATATTCAATACTAGACTCTTGTTTTGGTGAGTCTTAGGCAAAAAAAAAGGAGGAGGAAAGAAGACTTCTCTTTTTTCTCATGTTCCCTCCCTGAGTTTGCTTTGCATATTGTTCGGTGGAGACTGGGAGCTTCTCGGAAAAGCCAGGCTCCTAGTTTTAAAAGCACTGGTCTAGTTTCATAGTATTTTTTAAGGAGAGGGAAGAGACAGCGTGGAAGGGACTAAGTTCATACAAGGTTTATGAATCTGTAATTCTAGGGACTTCAGGACTGAGTGAAGACTTTCCAGCAAGCACATTTAAGCTGTCAACTTAATAGTGTGAAATGCTTGCTCTGCGTATGCAGATTAGTTCTGATAGGTAACAATCTTTGTGGGAGCATGTTATGATGATTTATTAATGTCTTCTCTGCTAGTTTTGGCATGCAGATACACCCTCTGGGTGCTTGTTGAGAGCTGAAAGAAATGTATTTCTGTCTAGTTAACACCATATTTGCTCACAAAAATGGTTGTGAGTAATGTCATGGCAGCATCCTTCAACAGTAGTGAGCAACTGCTGGGTTTGGAATGGATGTGCATAAGGTGAGGAAAAGTGGCCACATTTCAATAAATACAGTATCTTTTTCCTTTGATTCATGCTCCTCTTCAGTCAAGTTACTGTCTCTTTCTTACTACTGTGATTGTGTCCTGACACCTGAGTTCTCTTGCACATCTGTTCTGTCTGCCTTTTTCTCTTGTTCTTTCAGCTTGCCTGCCTGGATGCTGTTTCTTATGAGAAATATTTACTATAGTCCCGGTCCTTCAGGAGATGACCTCTTTTCTTGACTAAAAAAAAATAAATCTCCTCTCTATAGTTATTCTTTCTTCATATATCTTATTTTTGATCATGCCCTTTTCTTTGCCAACCCTTCTTTTGTTTTCTTTTTATTCCCTTTTCATGTCCTTTCCAACAACCAGCCTCCTCTCTCTTCTCTCACCTCCCTGAGCCCCAAAGTCAGTGTTTCTTGCATCTCCCACCCATCTCACATCTTTTTGTTTTGTCACCTTTGTGGGCCCATCTTACTGATGTACTACCACTTCTGTGCCAAATTGGCTTGTCTGCTGGATTCATCAGCTCCTGAGGCAGAGGGAGGCATTTCATGCATTTGATGCAAATCCTGTTTCTTGTTGAGTCACAGACTTTCTGCTCAGCCAAATGACTCCAGCCTTGTGCACTGGTGAAGTGGAGCTGAATTAAGGATTTGAGAACTCCATGTCTTCTCATGCACACTGGCAGCAGCCAGGAATGTTTAACCCAAGAGCTAGTGATCGGAGTCTGCTGTAGGGTGGGAGTATAGAAGATGTTGTGATACATACCCAGAAGTGAAGGCCGTCCTCTTATCATTAATCCCTCTTATTAATATCCTCTTACCACATTAATTCATAAGAAGTTAATGAGATCTGGGGCAGAAAGGCCATCAAGAGACTGTCCTTTATGGTGTAGAAGTGTGAGGGTATGCTTGCTGTATGCAGAGTTGGTGCTTGGAAAACACGAGTTATGTGTGATTATCCTTTCGATGGAAAGATTGGCTGCATGTTGTGCGCCCGCGTAAGTTAAGTCTGAACTGATTAGATACTGTTGTCATTAGCTTAAACGATCCTGGGTGACAGTGAGGAAATGTCAATGCAGTGAAATTGGACCAGGTGAAGTTCTTTCCTCTGTTAATGAGAAATGGCCTTGTTGTGGCAAAACCTAAAAGGCTGCTTATGAGTCTGGTGAAACTTACTTTTCAAAATAAAGTTAAAGGTAGCATCTGTGTGTTACTGGTAGAGGGAAATGGCTACTCCCAATTTACATACATACTGAGTTAGAAATGTGCTAGAAACATGGTATGTGATTCCAGAGAAGCGAATAGGACTTTGAAGTCCTGTCTCATCCAGGTTGGAAACTGCCCTAAATGCCAGAATCAATATGCAGAGGAATCTTACACTCTAGGGTTCCTGACTGTATTTCACCTGCATCTGGGATGCAGCTTCTTAATGAGAAATATTGTTGACAGAGTGCTTCAATGAAAGTATCACATTTAGATAAACCTCTGCATAGTACACAGAGTAACAAGAAAGCAACACCTCATAAATTCCAGGTTTTCTACCCAAATATTTCAGGTGAGTTGTAAGACAATGAACCTTGTTGCTTTTTGCTGTATCAACTTGAACACAGCATGCAAAATTTTTAATATACCTTAGCAACCAAGCTGACAGAAAATCAGTACTAGGAGCAAAGACTTGGCTAAACAAAATGAAAGAACTGTCAAAGATTCAGTTCCTGTGATATCATGGTGAATTTCATGATGCTTCACCAGAATAACAGGTTGAAGAAAAAGGACAAAAACATTCCTGCCAAAATCTAGTAGGTGCCCTGGACCAATGTCCAGTAACCCTGAAATAGTTCCAAGAAAACTTTATGCCAAGAAATGAGAACAAAAGAAAGGACTGCAACAAGAATGCCTGACATTTTCCCCTGTTGGAAATGAAATAAAAAGTTAGATTAGCAAACAAAGCACCAAGGTATCTGGCAGCTTGTCAGGGTAGCGACTCTACCATCTGCATCAAGGCCATGTGTCACCATCATCCCTGAGGAGCAGGTCTCTTGGAAGAACAGAAGATGGCTATGCAGGACTGAGGAGGACACTGGCATGATTTCCTGTGGAGCTTGAAGATGTTCCTGACAGCTCATGAGCATTAACTGAAGGATATGTGCCTTGCCAGCCGAGGCAGCAAGGAGCAAAATCAGGCTCTGTGTGACAGGTCCACCTCGATGGTGAAAGAGGAGCTGTTTTGTGAATGAGAACATGAAGTCCATGAGTTGGAGTAATCGGAGGGAACAACAGTTGGACAATGGCCCTGGTATGGTCTCACAAACCTTTCATTTGACAATGGAGAAAAGGGAGATTACATCCCTTACGAAAGCCTGAATATTAGAAAATCCTCGTTTGTGTGATTAGCTGTCCTTAATAGCCTGTTCTGCTTCATTTTAGTTGATTTTGGTAAGTTTAATGCCCTCCATGGGAGCTGATGGCTGCCAAGCCTTATCATGTTACAGGCACACAGTTGTTCATAGCACTGTGGGGATGCCAGGTCTTGGTTTTACAGTAGATGGAGGTTTCAAAGAAAGGGTGGGTTTTAGTTTGCTTTCTTTCTGGGTGGCAGATGTACCTATAACCAGCTGCAAGTTGTGTGGGAGGTTCAGAATGTGAATCCTCTGCTTCTAGTCAGAGCAGATGTGATGTGCCGCTGGTACTAGAGCAGGTTTTCAGTAGTTTGAGAGTCTGACTGCAGGTCTATTTCCTAATCATTAATCCTGACAGAAAGGGATATTCTCTTTTGCCTTTAAGGGACTGTTTTAAACTAGTCACCTGTCTTCGAAGTTGATATGACCAAATGAACCCAGACATTGAAGTGTTGTAAGGTGCAGTTTTGACTTGCACCAGAGAGCATATTAGAGGTACTGTCTCATTTCTTTACTTACTTTCATTCATATGGCAGACAGAAATTAGGCTTGCAACACACTAACAGAGAGTCAAAGAACACAGGCTGCTCAGGCATGATGAATTTAATATCCTTAGAGGTTAGAGTTTCTCTGTCCACAGCGATGGTGCCACACAGACAGCATGAACAGAGGGTTTGTTGGGTGGTGGCATATCTCAGACCACGTTCAGCAAGATAAGCTCTGCAGAGAAAAGCCTCACTGGATCATGCAGACCTTGGCATTTATTCTGAGATAAACAACAGAAGAAGCTGTCAGGGTAGCAGTGGTTTTCCTTAAAAAAACCCCACTATATAATATCATCCCACTGAAGCCCCTGAAAAGTTTTGTGACAAGTATCATATCTGGTTAGTACCATGGGCTAGCAAACTAGAAACAGGAGGCTCCATGACCTTCAATCAGCCTCCTGAGCTTTCAAAGTGCTGCTTTTACCTGCTAAATCTGCTGTTTGCAGCCACTTTCTCTTGGCCTAATAGATCAAATGAGCAGCCAGGCAGTATTGCTGGCCAGCTCAGTACTGAGGCGCTTGGCAGAGATGCTGCAGGAAGAGATGAGTAACCCTTCCCTCTGAGAACGATGAACAAATAACTCGGAGGGGTGCTAAGACTCCATACGCACAACAGGAGTTCCTCCTCTGCCACAGCAACTGTAAAATTAAGTCTGTCATCGGTTCTGAGTATTCATTTTTCCAACAGGTCCTCTTGTAAATCCACTAAAATTTGGTGGTCCCTTTATATTCATATTATCTACATTTTATATGCCTTTGCTCACAGTTACTTTCTACTTTTTTTCTACATTTGCCTTGAGAACTGGGAGAAAAAAATTACAAGAACAGCTGTGAATAAAAGTAAGGAATCCAGGTGTTGCAGCTGCACCACCCAAGTTGGTACATGGCTCAGGTAATAGTTTGGGTCCTGGAAAATCTCTAATTCTTATTTCAGAGATGTCTATTTCAGTGACAAGCAAACTTCTGTGGAAGAAATGCTGGTCCCTGTGCAAAGTACTAGATAAATCATCATCCTTGTTGGCAAAGGGCTTTAAAATCTGGAGTATGGGAGCCCACCTAGAACTGAAGGTGTATGAGAGGGATTTCCATGCAGCTGCTAGGCCTGTGGTGAAACAAGCGTGTGGTGACTGTGCAGGCTCTGACGTTGTGATTACCACAAGCCTTGGCTATCTTTCTAGAACATAAACATTGGTACAATTTCAGTAAAAAATAGCGATTTACAATTATGCCAGTGATACGACCACATCCAGATCAGGGGATATGGCATAACCAGGGAAAACCAGTGCAGTTAGTAGCGCTGTAGGGTAATGAGGTGAGGCAAAACGCTGCTCAAATTAGGTGACCACAGAGTTCCGTTCTGCCTATAAAATCTTTTAATCTCCCTTCAGCTGCAGGGCTGCAGCCAGAGGCTTTGGATATGCTCACCTCCCAGCTGTGGAGTGCAAGCCCTCTGGCTGCTTTTGTCATCCAGCCTGGGTGCCGAGCAGGACAGGGTGGCTCTCAAAGGCCAGAAGAGACTGTGATTACAGGTTGTGCTAATACTGCAGCATCTCTTAACCTTCCTGGCAGGACAGCAGCTGCAGAAGCCAGTGCTGGCTGCCATCAGGCCCACCTCCTCTGCCCCTCCACAGAGCAGAGCCCAGGTGGCTCTCTCGCTGCTCTCCCTATGGCTATGCACATGTGGGAGCAATGAATGCTTCCCTTTCCAGGCTGCAAATATGCTAAGCCAATAACCATTACACAAACAAGACAGAGTAATTATCTCATTAAATGTACTGGCAGTATGCAGGCACCTCTGCTGTATTCTCTTGCCTCGAATGAGGCTCTGTCGGGAGAAGCCTTTCAAAAGTGTCTTCCAGGAACAAACCATTCCTTCTGAAGGAAGGAATGCATCAAAATAACTTGTTAAAGGTGTATTTAAAGCACAGTTTATGATTCTCTTTCCTGATAGTTCGTGAAAACTCCTGCCCCGGAGCAGCTGTCATGTGTTTGCCTTTATTTTGGAGAGCCCCAGCCTGTTTGAAGCACCATACCAATAAAGATATGCTTGTCATTGTGAAGAGCCATGGTGGGGACAAGGGGAAGCCACGCAGGCGTCTGTTCTGGCAACGTTTAAAACTAAGATCAGTTTAACCCTCTGTTGTTAAAAGTGTGGGGACACATTCAATGGAAGAGGAGTACTCTCATGCTTGGAGTTTGGTGGATGCGTCAGTTTTGGCAAGACTAGGACCAAAAGGAGAAGAGGTGAAATGAGGGCCAGAAGTAGTTCCATAGTTCTTTTTAATTAGTCTTGCAGCACTTCATTGGGAACAATTTCTGTTTTTTGTTTGTATCGTAATAAGCTACTCAGCCAGAAAATTGCAACTGGAGAAATTGTTATTTGAATACTCATCTCCTTTCCCTCAGGTTGGAATCACGCAGAAGATACAATGTATTTGTGTTTAGTGGTATACAAAATTATATAACAAAAGTTACTAGGCCAACGGGCATAGTTGTGTGCTTCATTATGATTTACTTTTGTTCCTTTAAAGGTTCCTCTTCAAAACACCATTAAATACACCTTAGTTGCATTTTTTTGCTAATAGGGTGGTCACAGCCTCCATACCTTGTTGAAGTACAGAGTTGACAGCATGTGACTACTCTACATTTTACTACTAGATATTAATTTATTTATTTTGCTTGGATATTTTTTGGCTAGTGCCAATTCTTGCTCAAAGCACTGTGCTGGGGCAACTGTCATGTTGGGGCTCAGGGTGGGAAGGAGTCCTAGGGAGTAAGGAGGGAAAATGTCTTAAAACTTGACACATTGCAAATGCAGCGAGTAAAATTACTCCCTGTATGAGACAGGATGTATTTTCTTTTGCTCTCACAAGCACCTTCCGCTAGAAATTCGGGGTTTCTGCATTTTTTGGTGTTGATGACTCATCATTGTTATCAGGTCTGATGTGTGCTTCTGCTTAATCACTGCTTGAACCCTCCTTTAGTCTGTGACTGTTCCCACTGTGAATTTCTGTCTAGGAGAAGTTTGTAAGGTCCAAGTGCAATAATTTAGGCTTTAATAATATAAAACCTTCCACGCTTTGTGATTTGATACCTGTCTGGAACCTCAGTGTAGCGTGATTGGCATCAGCCTTGGGAGCAAGTGATGAAGGCTCCAGGTAGGGACACACAGGGCTGGCCATGGGTGTCTTCCTCTGGCTCTGCAACCGGACTCCCTGGACCAGACACCAGTGCAGCGTGTCGTGAGGACAAGAGCATTCAATGTGTACAGGGCTCTACCCAGCATTAATTCTGAAAGAACTTAGAAAAATCAGACTTAGTTTTGACTTTCTATTTTGTTTGCTCTGCCTCTTTCTTTTTTTTCTAAATTTTATTTTATTTATTTATTATTATTATATTAGTCAGGTGCTATCATATCTGGGATCTGTAGGCTTCTGAAGGGAATATTTTCTTCAGCAAATCTGTGGTTGCATTTTCTTTTAATGCCTGAAGGTGTTCTTTTACTAATATTGGAAGTTAAAAGCTTTGTAAGAACTTTTTTTTTCTTTATACAAACAGTAAAAAAAAAAAATCTACTTACTGATATTTATTTATACTACTTATTAGTATTTATTTATACATACATCACTCAGTTTATGAGATAGTACAGCCTTTAAATAGCCAGTTGGTTTTGTCACATTTTTGTGCCAAACAATTTGACAAATTTTCCATAAACTCCCTGACATTTTCACTCAAAAGAGTTAGTTTTTTTCATTCTTTGCTGCCAGACAGGTCGTGTATCTTTTCAGGCTGGAAGAATTTCTATCAGCTATTTAAATGCAAGGCCACAAAGACAAAGCCAGACTCAGGCTGCAGCGGGCTGAGCTGCAGTGATTCAGGACCAGAGGAGTTGCAGCACATAATTAAACAGCAACTGCGCCCTACTCCAGAGACTTTACATCTTGTGGTGTAAAATGTTTGCTTTACAATTAAAAAGGGGTCATATACGTAGTTACCAGAGACAGTATGTGAATGATGATTGTGAAAATCATTATCAGGCAACACTTTAAAAGTTGTTTTTCCTACTACGCAGGCAGGGAGCATGACCAAAGATGGCTGCTGCCAGTTCCCTGCTGCTGAGGGAAGAGGATGCGTCCCAGCTTCCCAGCTCCCGGTGCCGGCAGGAAAAGAAAGGGCAGAGCTGGGCATCGGTCTCCCCTTGGCGCTCACGGCAGCCGCCTTTGCTTTTACTCCCTGCAGCTGGGCTCGGAGCCAAGGGAATTATATACAGCCATGGCTGTGCACTGAAAGGAGGAGGAGGAGGAGGAGGTGGAAGGGTAATCTTTCCCAAGGCTTCCTCTACCTCTCTCCGATGTTGTCCTCAGCAGCAAGTTTCTCTTTGCCTTGTCGTGAGGATCCCAGCTCCCACCCCCGCAGCCAGTGGTACTAAAATGGGAGAGGAGAAGGCTCCATTAGCCCAGTTTTAGGGCAGTGAAAGAAATTTGGCACGAAGCAGCCCTCTTGTTGCCTTGGCCTTTAGACAAGGAGGTGCTGCACCCCCACCCAATGCAGCTGAGCGCGGCGGGAGAAGGGAAAGCCTCGAAGCCCGAGTCACCACGGGCTTGTGGGTCAGTCAATGAGCAGGAGCCGATTAGACAGTGGGGGCCTTGCTGGCAAGTGTCACCTTGGCCTGTCAGCAGCCTTAAAGTGATTCTTATAGGAGGCCGAATGTTGAATTTGATGGGAAAAGAAATATCCTGAAAAATCTATTGATTACAAGA
>VXBW01006576.1:171946-251797 GCA_013400375.1 Thinocorus orbignyianus
TAGAGGAAGTAGGGAAGAAACACAAACCACTTGCCCAGCAGCAAGAAGGTCAGTAATCTGTGAAATCCAGAACAAACTGGAAGTTTTGCCTTAGAAGTCATTGCTTTATGTGCTCCTTTCCAGCCCTTGAGTTCTTTCTAACACTGCTCTAGCTGTGCCCACACACCAACCAAGAAATTTCCAAACCATTCTGTGACCCTTTGTTCAGCCTCTGTCATAGATTTACAAACAGCAGGAGGCAAAAAATGTTTTCAGAAAAACCTGTGTAACCCTGTTTGAACTCCCCAGAACGATGGTCAAATTGCTGTTGTCAATGGAGCTTCAGTTTTCATCTGCATCCAAAAGAAAGCATCATCCATCTTTCTCTTGACTGTTTAGTTTTTGTCTCTTATACATTAGATAGCTATTGGTTGGACTCTACTAGAGGAAATGTGCCTTTGGTGGTGGGCTTGGTTTTTTTCTTCTTTTTTGGCCTTGCATCCATGAAGACTATAAGATGCCCTGTAAAATGTTGATGTTACTCAGTATTGTGCTTATTCTTATGACTGTTTTTTCCTGGATGTTTTTAGACTTTAAAAGGTTTTAGAACAAGAGTAATCATTTTGCTAGTCTCCTTTTTATATAGTTGAAGTGTGCTGTAGAGCCATTCTTTAGGCCACAGGGGTCCTTTGCAATCTTCTGTTCTCATCCAGATATGTTCAGGCCTCTTAAACCTGCATCACATTGTGAAGAGAAGCAATGACTCACAGATGTGGATTCCCAGAGTTTCGCTGCTTCTTGGGCTGTTTCTTACCCTCTTGGAACCTTTCATGACCCCTCCCAAAACTCAACTTTTACGCTATAAAAGTTTTAGGTAAATTTTATTTCAGCTTCCTGTTTTTTAAACATTTCTCCTTCCACCACTTCCACACTTTATATGTTAGTTAAAAGATCCATAGGAAAAGGGAATGGTGCAATCTTGTATCTAATAATTAAATAAAACCCACAACATTTGCTGTGTACTATGCATTGAGCTAGATTCCCCAAACTGAAATAGGGGTCTAGAAGAATACAGTTCAAGGCTTATGCAAGTTTCAACTTGAGTTCCATGGGGAAGGAGTCATGACATTACGTGATGAAGTGGAAGGGTTACTAGTCCAAATTTTTTTTGAGTATTTAGAAATGTGAATGTGTAGACAGTTCATATGAGATAAAAGAAAAGACTGAGACTGAGACTTCAAAAGCAGATTTCAAAATCTGTGTTCAAACTGGCTGAAATGGAAAATTCATCCAATAGTTTATTTGTTTTGCTTTGTTTGAACTAAACATCTTGCTGTTTCATTGAAAAAAATATTTAGAGACTTGATTCAATTGACATTTTCCTTGGGGAAAAGTCTTTCTTTTTCAATCACACCTACTCAGTTAGGACTATACTCCTATGATTCTCTGAGGGTTTAAAAAAAATCCCACTATTTTAAAAGCATGGAGTACATGCTAATGACCTGAATCTTATTTACAGCTACATGTAAGTGAGCGACACGGTAGCTTCTTACTATCACCTAATTTTAGCTAAGAGAAAATTAATTTTGAGAACAGTCAGCACATGGATTGCAGGGGCTACAGAGGAAGAGTCTGTTCCTCTGGAAGGTGTGGAGCTACCTGGATTAAGAGAAGGATTTTGTCTGTATAAAGCTACTACTGACATAACGTGTTAGCTCCTTACTGGTTTGTAGATGCACGCAGGCAGCACTGCAAAGTACAGGACTCTTGTATTTATCTCCATAGTGGAAAGCAGAGCTTCAATTTCTCTTTAGTTATGACAAACAGACTAACATCAACATTTTAGAAAAAGGTGTTCTACTGCAGGTCTTCGCTTCATGGATGTTCCACTTACTGTATTTAAGATAACATGTCTAAAGAGGTGCTGAGCGTAGCTCCTATTGTCTCCATGTTTTGCTCCAAGAAGCAAGTGATCCCTCAGGCTGGGCCTAAAGCCAGAGAGCAGAGTTGTAGGATACTACTGAAACTAGGGAAAGGCACAAACGTATGCACAAGGTACATGAGAGAACTCTATTCCGGTGGCTTTGAAACAAAATTTTGAAAGGAGAAAGACAGAGCTCTTTGCAAAGAAATTTCCATGGAGTTTGGGAAGAAATTTCTGTGATATATCTGGAAGCCAAGAAATACTATTTTTCCAGTACATAGATTATGCCAGTTTTGGATCTCTTCAAAGTCCTCTTCCTTGCTAAAAGCTTTACTTGCAACTAAACCATTACCTGCCGTCAGCCTGGGATGAGTACCAGCTTTCCTCTCTATTCAAATACTTTCAAGATTCCTTTCTTTGGAATGCTGGTAGTCCTACTGACAGTGGAGTGAACATACTAGACCTGCTCCTAGCAAGTGGGTTTCTCCCTGAGGTGCTATATAGGTGCTCTATATGTGAACACCTCCAGCTGTGCAACAGGGCTTTTCCTTGTGCCTTCAAGTCTTTTTGCATCTGTCACAGAATTGCTGGCGCTGTTCTTTGCTAGTGCCTTGAAGTTAGACTTCTTTTTGATATCTTTATTTCATTTTTCTTACAAAATAGATAACATTTTTAAAGTACTGGATTTTAAAAGGTATGTGTTCATTTTAATCTACAGTGTTCTTCTGGTAGAGACATAAAACAACAGGCCAAACAGTAAAGGAAAACAGTATTCCTTGCCTCTTTGATGCTGTACAAACAGATCTGGAATCAGACCCGAGTCGAGTTAGACAGAACATTCCCTGATCAATAGGGAAGACATTCAGTGCCATGCTACCAACTAAAACCTAAGGAATAGGTATATTTATTAATTTCTGCTACTCAATTATCTCATGAGATTATATTATTAAACTATACATGGTTGAATAAAGTGCTTGTGTATGTAATACTGAAGCTCCATTCCCATACCATGTGCAATTCTTCCCATCTATTTAATAAGTGAAAGCTTCTGGAAAATATTTTAGCCAACACCTGGTGAAAATGAGAAACATTTTGGCTAATAGCTGATCCATCACCAGAAAATACATGCAAAAGACTTTCTGTTTTCTTGTACAGAAACTTGATTTTGGAGGAGGCGAGCAGTAACTCTGTGACAGTTTTAGTTTTATTGAAAGTCCGGTTGTTAAAATTATGGAAAATTGTGCTTAAAGTTTATTATATTTTTTTTTTAAATAAATTCAAGGCCCATTGTTCTTCTTAGTTTATAAGGGACAGTTAATGGAGGATGCTGAAGAGTCTTGAAGAAGGATCTTCGGGAAGTATACGTACTCGAGGAGGGGGATTTAAATTGCAGCTTATGATCTTATTGTTACCTTCTGTTATTAAATTTTTATGTGATTATGGCTGGCTTGTAGTGTGTCTGAGGGCAGGTTAGGTAAAGCACCAGCTTACAGGTGCTTACTCTTAATGTGAGTGAAAAAACAGCTGGGAGGTGGATGGAAGGGATGTAGAGACTCTATAATTGTATAATTTGACCTGATAGTGCGACATATCCAGGGAAAAAAGCAATCTAGTTAGTGCAAGTGAAAGCCATCTAATAACAGGCTTTTGAATACTAGCCCCCTTATACCAAGAGAGAAAAGGAAAAGGTTTATTCTGGGGAGGAGGGAGTAGTACCTCTTGGTTTCACAAGTAGAGGTTGTTCAGAATTTCTGCACCTTAGTTAGATTAGTGGTTATTTAGATCAGTGGCTTTTCAATTTACATGCCCCCAGCAATTTCCAAAGATAGAAAGAATTGTGTATGGAACTTAAAACAGTGAATGATATAGGCTTTTACTCTAAGATAGAAAATACTGATTAAGAAAATGGATGGCTTCCACCTGGGGAGCAATAACCTTAATTTGAACAAGAAGATGGTGGGGCACAGGAGGAGGACCAGGGCCCCACACAATGCTAAAACATACCTGAGTGTGGCAGCTTTGGTGGTTGTACCTTGCTGTGGCATCTCCCTCCATGCTATGGCAAGGGCCTGAATCTCTCTTGTTGGTCGAAAGGCGCTGCAGCGCCCTGGGGTCTGATGGGCACCTGTTGGCGAGGCCTGTGCACCCCCATGACTGCCAGCTGTAATTTTTATTATTAAAGCAGGGGAAATTTCAACACCTTACCTCCCCTCCACCACTCCAGCCACCACTTTATCCCCCTGCAATGTTTAGTTGAGACATACTATTTACAATTAGTCCTCTTTCACTTTTATCTCAGGGACGCTTGGGAGGCCACTGGCTGCTGGGCCCTCACGGGGCCTTGCCAGGCTTGGTCAGCCTGCTTGTGGGTGAAGGAAGCTGCAGCAGCCTCCATTACTCCTGCAGCAGTGCCCCAGGCTCGGGGAACTGCCATAACTCCCTCTCAGCCCTGTTGCCCGCTTTTTTCCCTGGCTGGGACTACGGGGAAGCCACAGCAGAGCAAGGGACTGGACCAAGCTCTGGTCAGGCCGGCTGCTTTTTGCAGTGCCAGGGCGACTACAGGGCCTTCCCTGCAGGGACTTGCTCGCCCTCCCAGCAGGTGCTCTCCCACCTCCAAGCTGGGCTCCCTTGTCCCCTCTTGCCTGGAAAACCATGAATTCCCAGCCAGAAGGCTCTTCCCGCCTCCAAGCAGGGTAGACATGGCTGCCCCCTTCTCCCCAGGGAAGGCGGGAGTCAGGCATGCTCTTACAGCGTCTTGGAGTTAAGGATAAGAAGGGCAAAACGGTTGATGTTGAGGAGGGACAGCCCTGACTCTTTTACTCATCCAGTGGTTTAAATCTGTGCTGCATGGCTCTGCCTCCCACTATGGGGATGGTTTTGTCCCACCGCCGCCGAGGCCGGGGGCTGTTGTGGAGCCTCCACGGCCGGCAGCAGCCACGGCTGCTCGGCATTCAAGCCCTGTGTGCTGAAGGCTTGTTGCGTGCCGACCGTTTGTTTAGGAAAAACAAATGAAAAACACAATTTAAAAGCGATTTGAAATGTGTATGTTGGTCCTATACGCTGAATAAAAGCGGGCCCCTGAAAGGCAGGGAAGGAGTGTGGGGTCCAATAATTAGAGGCCTATTGTCATGCAGATGCAGAAGAGGGGCTGCCCGCAGTGTCTGCGGGGAACTGTAAATCTGGATTTTCCTGACATTCAGAGGACCGGCCTCTCAGGCTAAAGGATGTTCAGTTAACACAGCTCGCCCTGTATGTAATGGAAGGAATATTTGTGGAGCAGGGGCTGAAGGCAGTGTTTTCCCAAGCAGGGTTTTATTTGTATGCACTGGTTCTTGGGACTCCACAAAAGGCCTCCCGATGGGGTCTGATGTTCGGAGGAGATAGCCCACCTCCCTTAACATTCAGCATCCTAAAGGCTCACTTAAATAACTTCTAAAAGTTAATTGTATGAAGACATGAAACTTGCAGCGTGGTATACAGGCACAGTGGTTTACTTCGTTGTTTAGGTACCAAAACCTCCTACGCTTAACGTTTTCACCAGGGAGAAAGTTATTTATTGTACCAAACGCAGTTTAATATTTTTGTATTTCCAAAAGAATACCCTTCTGGAGATGCTGATTGTGCTTCACGCTCAGCTGTCGCTTAGGAATGTTTTTTACGCTTCACAAATCACAATTTCATAGGAATTTTGACTTACGTTTCATTTTGTTTCAAAGAACTAATGTCAGCTGGGAAAAATCCAGTATTTTAAAACAGTTTTACTTTCTTTCTCTTTTTATTTATCCATCTTTTATTCAAATTTTTTGGAAAGTCAGCAAATCAGAGAGTTACCTTGGAAACAGTTAATAAAAATTACTATCAGAAAAATGATCTGAAAAGGAATAAAGTGTATTATCGAATGTTTTTAATTTCAGTTTTTCTTGTTCAGAAGTAATATTTTTCAACGATATCAGTGATGTTTGCAAGCTGTATTGCCTTAAAGGAATACCTAGAGATGCTGGCTTAGGGGTCATCATTATTTACATTCCCACAATTTAGTAAATATTTTGGGAAAGCTTTAACACTTGAGAAAGATACCAGTTTACAAATGCCTGAGCAATTCCTACTGAAATCACATAGTATTTTTTTGTTTCTTGACAGATGAGGAAAAAGAAAATAATAGAGCATCGAAACCACACTCAACTCCAGCTACACTGCAATGGTAAGATGCATTTAAAAAAAATAAATCAAGAAAACCTGTCAGTGTTTTTTCTTGTTCTTTTTCCAGCTGAAATGAATAGAGGTCTTGGACATCTTATACAGTTCTAAAGATTCTTTCACGGTGTGTGTTTTTAATCTGCTCATTAGCATCCTGTACAGCGTTTCTCAACAATTGTCTTACTCTTACGGGATTTGTTTGAACACAGGAAACCTCTGATACAGTTTAGGAGATCTACTTGGCATATTTGTTTGCCACTTTGCCAGCTGGTGATTTGTGGTTTGTCATCGTTATTATATTTATTGCAAAGAGAAAACGAGTACTGAGATACTTTTTTTCAAGACTCACATTTGTTACGGTGTGTCTTGAAGCTCACCCTTACTGACTGTTTTATTGAAATGAAACCTCTGTGATTTAGCACAGGAGACAATAAAAGATGATAGAGAGTTTGATGTCTCATTAATTTGCCAAAATCCCCTTGCAAATTTAGTGAGGGGAAAAAAAAGGAAGTGTAATTAGGAAGAGAGAAAGAGAGGGTGGGGAGAAGAAAGTTTGAGTCGGTCTACTGTGTATGAAAATGAAAAATGAATGAGTGCTGTTTGCTGTGATTTACAGAAGTATTTTTGGCTGCATGTTTTGTAACATTACATATACTTCTGACATCTCATTTATAGGTTATCTCTTGGACTTTTGCCTTAATTTAGGGTTTTTATTCTGGTTTAACTTTCTTAATATTGTTAGTAATCAGGCATCTTTTAAGAGATTCCTTGCATCTGGCACAACAGCACTCTGTTACAGAGACACCTTGGAGCACACTTATCTGAAAACCCATAATTCTTAGCTTGTTTCAGGTCTTTTAAAGAAAAGCCTTTACTTCACCTCTGTTTCTCATAGTTTTTCTGCATTAAAAGATAGATTATTGGCAAAAAATGTGGAGTCTTAGCAAAATTATTTTTTCTGCTTCTGTCAGACTCTTGAGAGATCTAACTAAACAAATAGCAAAGAATAATTTATTCAGTGAATTTTGCTCTCTTACTCTGCCTGTGAAATTCTGTGATACTTCGAAATATGCATAAAGAGGTTTATAGATTATTTCATCTATACTTGCTCTTTAAAGTTGAAAAGTCAAATTTTAGATTTTAAAAAAAGCAACACAAAAACCTGTGGGTTGATTTATAATAAGGTTGCTGCAAGTATTCAGCCTTGAAGAAATTTGCAGACACTTCCAGAGCAAATACTGAGATGTGCACATCTGAATAAAGGCATTTAATTCTGAACTGTTGCTTCTTTGTACCTATTTATTTCGCCAAAGTGATGTTTTTCAAAAGTTCAAGAAAAGTGAATAAGGAAGAGTCACTAAAGACAGGGAGAATATTGTTAAAATAATAGTGAAATTTCATAGATATATTTTACTATTTTCTGTTATTCATCCCAACAACTTCAACACAGTTCAAACAGGACAAGAAAGAACTATCTAGCTAAAATAAAATAGTGGACAGGGCTTACCAGTCCCAAATTGAGAACACTGTTTATTTTGCAATAGAGTCAGCTGAGAGTCTTTTCCAGAGGAGCAAATAACACAGTAGCCAAGAAGTCAGAGTTAATTAGAACATGCCAATGATACTATTCCCAACAGAAAACATGCAAATACTGTAAACAATCTTTTGCCAAATACTTTCAAGCTTCCTCAGTCATAAAGGTTAGTAAATCCCTAAACTCCTGGGATATTGAGCCCTGCTGGAATGTCATGTGCACACTAATGCTCATTCAGCAGTGTTTGCCATAGAATCCTAGAATTTTGATTCTGAAAAGGCTGCTTACATCATCTTCCCTCCCCCCTTGCTAGTGCACTGGGTTACTACCTGTCTGTTGTGTAATGTTTCTTACACATTTATGTAGGTCAGATATTCTCCCCTTTTGAGTCTTTTGGAGTATCTGCAATTTTTTCCATCCATTTTTCCAGCCAAAAATGCATGAGGGAAAAGAAAGCAAAGAAGTTTTCAAGTTTAATTTCTTTAGCTGGTGTCCTGGTTTGTCAAACTGAATTTGTACGATTGGCTCATTTATTAATAGAGCTGTGGGTAAAAGTGTCCCAGCTTAGTAGTCATACCTTACAACAGTTTTCTAGTGGTTTTCATATACTTTTCAGCCTGTCTGCTGCAGCTCTGAATTGGTATCACCTGGAGAAACAATGCTACTGGGTTTGATACGCTGAAGAAAATTACAGGCTCAAAAGTTGTGATCAAAGTGCTTAAATACTAAGCTTGCTTTGTGTGAAGATGTCAAGTTTCTACTGTTCTTGAGAAAGAGACACATTAACATCAGGTTGTTGGTACTAGTGACCACAGGAAACCTCTGATACAGTTTAGGAGATCTACTTGGCATATTTGTTTGCCACTTTGCCAGCTGGTAAATTATTGTGGTTAATACCATAGAAATGGTGTTCAGAACACTTCCTGTAGATTAACTTTACATGTTTGTCAGGCCTCAGACCAAGTTTTTGCACAGTGAAGAAAGACAAAAGGCTCAATTTACCCATAGGCCTGGGTAAGCACGTGTCCTGCCCTCCTCCTGGGACCTCTGGGGCCAGATTCAAGTGGTGTAAGCGGTGGGGTAAATTATAGACCGTATTTAAGGATGAAATAGCAAAGTTGTTTTCTTTTGGCAAATGGAAGCACCAGGATTGTCTGCAGTATCTGGTGTCTGCCACGTTAGACCTGGTCATGTCTTTACTGTTAGATGCTGCTATCATTTACAGCTAATGAAAGCAAGAGTGTGTTGGAGAACAGAAGCTGAGGAAACATCAGTAGCAAGGAAAAAGAAGAGGAGGAAAGTAGTAGGGAAAACAAAGCAAGACATAAGGGAAATACATATATTTTGTCACATGGTTCATATTGCCATCACGTTTACTAGTCATTTCTTGTCTGGCATCTTGCTGAAAAGAGTGGACAACCTCAATCCTCTGGGGGTCTCTCCTTTAAGCTTATGCCTCTCCTATGGCTAAGTACACTGCACGCTGCAAATGACGAGGAGGAAGAAGTAGCTGAAGATGCCAGAAGCATGTCTGGATGACTGTCAGCCTGGCTAAATATCTGTTTCCTGGAAACAGGAATGATGTTTTTGTTTTGTTTCATTGATGACACAAGACGAAGTGAAAGGCCTAGTAAATGTATCATTACTGCCAAATACATCATAATTGAGGAAACTGCACCAGCCTGAATTTAACCATTAAGGCACAAATATACCAGGGCCTAGAATTCTGTGCTTATCCCATGTTCCTGTGTCCATTATTGTTGTAAAGCTATAGTTTGCTAAACACTTGGCTCTAAGACGTTCATGTTTATTTCATTGGTGAACTGGTTGACCAAATTATAAGTGTGAAACTTTATTTTACCTCAGTTTGCTCTATGTGTGGGTCTGCTTCTCCAAACACAGGATTATTCGAAGCACGGAGAGCCTAATTCCATGCAGTTTGGCGGCTCACAGTGTAGGTGCTCCGAATAATAACAGTATTGTGAAGCGAAAGTCAACAAAACTATTTTTTGCAACGTTCATTGAAAGAAGTGAAAAAGAGGAAGGTAAAGCACTGCTAAGTAATGGATTCTCCCCAGATAAGTAGTTTCACAGAA
Organism: Thinocorus orbignyianus; assembly: GCA_013400375.1. NCBI lineage: Eukaryota > Metazoa > Chordata > Aves > Ciconiiformes > Thinocoridae > Thinocorus > Thinocorus orbignyianus. The sequence continues at coordinate 181,677 of VXBW01006576.1, forward strand.
ACTGTTATAATGCATCAAAATTTATCTGGTTTAGAATTCTTTATGTGATTAGCAATAGTAACATCAGTTGTTCTGTTGCTTTTGTATCTAAAAACAAGTCTGTAAGAAACTACAGACCTGACTCTGCTATAGAATATAATCTCATTTAACCTAGAAGTATATAAATATAAAGAGGGAAGCAGTAATATGGACAGATAAAATTGTCATTCCCGTGGAAGGATTAGGGGTTTTATTGCTATGCTGTGGTGGTACAAAAGGTCTCATTGTGAACTCCTGGATTTCACATGGCGTTATTAAGACATTTAAAATGTTATATATATATTATTTCTGGTAATGATTTGTTAGGTAGAAGATTGAGTTCATTATCTTTCTATAATACTGTAGAATGAAGCTGAATTCAAAGTATGATAAAGTTGTTAAATAAAAGACAGGAAAATAAAAGAAGTGGAGCAAGATGGGGGTTTTGATCATTAAAAAAAAAAGTTCAGGTATAATAGAGCATTGTTCAGTGTCAGACTAATGACTCTTTGTGAAAGAAAGGAGAAAAAGGGAAAAATTCATCAGATATGAACAGAAATAATTAACTGCTTTTCTTTCTGTCCTGTCCTGGTCACGGAAGCTGACATTCCAATTAGCAGCTATAGTATACAAACGAACTCTCCAGGTTTTGAAAGGAGGTTTTGTTAAAGCGCTATGAATTTGAGGAAAGATGCCGTGATGATATTTCTGTAGAAACCAAGGAAGAATAGATGTTGCCCATACAAACTGATTCCATTCATCTGGCCGGATATCTTATTAAAATAGTTTGCAGTCACAAATGATCATGATAACTGAAACGGAAGGCAGGTAGGTCCTGAAAAAGGCAATGACGGAGAGAAACTAGGTATTTGGAAGGTATTCTACAGTTATCAAATGACAGAGGGTTATTTACTGCAAAAATTGGAATTTTTTGAGAATATGTATTAATTTTCTGATATGTTTAAGAAGAAGTTGCACCTCCTTTCTTCTAGTCAGCAAGCATACATGTAACTATAAGCATATGAGTGACACCACAGATGACAAGATGAATTCTGATTTAAAGTTAAGAGTGTATGTAAATACTCTTTAACTTTGAGCAATCATAAAAATATTATTTTGAAGGACTATTTCTTCTAATCTATAGGTTTATAATGAGCCCGGTTTCAGATTTTAAAGATGAAACATATGCCTATTCATATGTTCGATGCATAATTTAAAATGTTATAGTTGTGTGCTTGCATATGTAAGTGATCAATAATAGTTTCTACAAGGCAGAAGAGGATGTTATTTCACTGTTTTAGTCAGGATTGTATTCATATCGTGGACTCTTTTTTTCCCCCCACTTTTTCCTTAAGCAATAGCAAGAAAACATTATACAGGTATGATTTTGTGCATACTCGTAAATAACTTGGACATCTGCTTCCTCAAGGTATGGAATTTTGCAGTTGGACAGGATTGAAGAGTCCTGTAAAGAATGAGACAAAGCTTTCCCTCAGCGAATGTTTATTGTTTCGTAGTCATGCGCATGTTTGTTTACTGCAGGATGCTTTTGGAGTGTAACAGATTACTAGTATATTTTTTCCTAAAAATAGCACTTTTGGAGCATGGTCAAAACTCTATATCCCTTTGTGCCAATCTCTACTTGCCTGAGAACTCACAGCCTATGTTTTTGATTAGCAAACATGAACCAAATGAAGCAAGTAAGCATTATGGAAGTGGATGGGAAGGACCACTTAGTAACAACACAGAGAAAATTTGAGAGAAAAAAAAAATGAGAAGACAAAATGTTTGTTCTTAAAGATACAGATTTGCATACTGTTTACCATACAGGACATCCAACATACTTGCAGTTTTCTCTGTTTGATATTTACTTTTTAAGGCTGGAGGAGAACTATGAGATTGCAGAAGGTGTTTGCATTCCTCGGAGCGCTCTCTACATGCATTACTTGGACTTCTGTGAGAAAAACGACACGCAACCTGTTAATGCCGCCAGCTTTGGGAAGGTGAGTCTAAACAGCAGTATGGTGCCTCAAGCTCTCACCTAGTTCAGGTGAGTTTGGATTATTGAAAAGAACTAAATCATCACTTACCATTAGAGACAGAGGTATAGGAAGGGAATCTCTTACGTATCCAAGTTATTGGACAAAGGCTAAGATTTTAACTGTTTTGAAGGCTGGAATAATTTCTAATCTCTACTCAGCTTCAGAATGTACTCTTTTTTCAAATGACTTTCAGTTCCAGACTAGCTGACCATGACATGGTATGCAATATTGGCAGCTTGGAAGCTGAGTGTAGTCAGTGTAACCACATCTGTGTTGTGACCTGCAATGCTTTAACAAATATCTATATTTTTTAAAAATAGAAGGGTGAAATTTCAGTCATTTAATTCTGAGCCCTGTCCATACCATTCTTGTAAGCATGATATGGAGATTCCTGAATTAATGATACCAGTCCACACTGGCAAATCCACATAGTGGAGTGCAATGCCTCTAGATTTGGAAGTCTAGAAAGTATCTAATGGCATTTTCATGGCACTGAGGATACAGGCTGCTGAGTTATCTTTATCTATGATTCCTTGTGCTTCTGCTTTCCAGTCCAGCTCTAGTAAGAGCCACTGCAGTTCTCTCCAGACCCACTCACTCTTAGCACAGATGCAGCTGTGCACTGTCCAGATGTAAGCAGTAAAGCTCTTATGCTATATATCACAAGCAGACTTTACTGGCAGGCTAGGATGTTACATAAAGTTCTTATTTTGGATTTGCTTGTCAGGTGATGTTTTTCTCTCCTGAAAAACAGGATGATATTTTTGATTTTTTTATTTTTTTATTTAAAACTGAAATTTTGCTAGAGAATATGTCACAGGCCATTAAAACTTGTAGGCTGTTTAAAAACACAAAATGTAGAGTTTGCCACTGTTTTTTAAATGCTTGCAAGCACAAATCTGAAGCTGATTGTCCTGCCAGCTATTCTCTTCTAGTGTTTGTAACATTTGTTCTATAGAAGTGCTGGGTATTCAAAGAAGGAAAATTGTTCCTAGGGTAAGTGTCTGTGTAAAGAGTAGGTGAAGGAGAAGAATGTATTTAATGAGGTGTCATTTGCTATAGTGCATCTTTATGTAGGCAATTTAGCAAGGCAAACAAAATATACCATGGTGTAATATTACTATGTCTTAAAAACCTGCATAACCCAGTTGATTCTGTGTTAGATTTCTATTTAAATACACTGTATAACTGTGAATAAAATCATTCATTGTACATATCATTGCTACCAAGCAGTAAGTAGAGTGGCAACATGTAATTTGGAACAGCGAGAACAAGAAACAGATTTCGTGCAAGCTTAATGCATTTGGATCGTGAGTAAAACTTACACGATGCTACTTCTGCTGCTGCTAAAAACTTCTGTAAGTTGTAAGGTGTAAATATTCTGAAATCATTTCATCAGAACATTAATTTAACGAGGACTTCACCTATTTTCAGTGACCAACACGGCAGTCTTGTTACAGTGTATATTATTTCATCCTCCTTCCCGCTTGCCCCTGTTCATCAGTAGGAGTACCTTGACCTAGCAGGACAGACACAGTTTCTTCCATCCGAAATTGATGGCATTCCAATGTGTTTTTCATGTGTTGTGTTCCAAGAGTTTTCCACTTGGTTGCAATAAAGTTCTGAAGCAGTGATGCATTAAATTTGTTTTCCCTTTTTGTGGAGAGGAAGCCATACAGAATCATTCTAATACTGAACATCTTAAACTAGTGCTTCTTGTGGCTGTTACTTTTGGATGTGGGAACTGAGGCTTCTATGCAGGTGTCTCCAGGAATCTCAGACAACACTGACACAAATATTGAAGTGAAATGGGTTTCTGCATCTGCAGAACCTGGAGCCAGACCCCAGTGGTTCTTTCCAACCTATTATTGCTAAGAAAAGGTACTGCAGAGTCACGAAGATCTGAAAGACAGACACCTGCTTCATTTGATGAACAGTTTGCAATCAGCTTCTCCTCAGGAGCAGGTACATCCATGAAGTTTGACAGAGTTATTATCATGTGATTTGAATACCATATTGGCTATGGGTGTTGCATCAATGCCTTGGAGGCAGTGCAGTGAAAATAGGTGCTATTTGAGGGCTTCCGCACTTAGCTGCTGAGACCCCAGACGTGTTTGTCCTCAGTGGAAATCCTCAAGAGCCTCACAGCTGTCATCTCCTCCAGAGAAAGGGGTTAGTTGTTCTGCTGTGAAATTGTGGACAGTTCGCCTTTCAATAGACCACATTGAATTTATGATTCATTTTTGAACTTTAGCTCTGTGGGCAATGTTAAATGTTTAGGCTTTTTCTTTAACAGACTGGTAGTTTTTAGAAAGAGACATGGAGTTCAGCACATTAAAACAATCTGTAATAAGTAACATTCTAATGTATTGTTACATAGTTACATCTCAAATAACAGAACGGTGTTGATTTCCCTTTCAAAGAGACCACTGGAGACACCTAAAGCCTGCCTGAAAGGAATCTCTCCAAATTAAGGTTTTGTAGACAATGCTTCAGCCCAGGTGTTCTGATCAACACCTATAAATACCTAAAGGGGTGGTGTCAAGAGGAAGGGGCCAGTCTTTTTTCAGTGGTGCTGAGAGGACAAGAGGAAGAAGGCACAAACTTGTACATAAGAAGTTCCACCTAAACGTAAGGAGGAAGTTCTTCACTTTGAGGGTGGCAGAGCAGTAGAACAGGCTGCCCAGAGAAGTGGTAGAGTCTCCGTCTCTGAAGATATTCAAAACCTGCCTGGACAAGTTCCTGTGCAACCTGCTCTGGGTGGACCTGCTTTGGCAGAGGAGTTGGACTAGCTGAACTCCAGAGGTCACTTTCAACCCCATATCGTTCTGTGATTCTGTGATGTGTACTTCTTAAGCCTGATGTAAGTCAAATATATCCACAACAGAGCGTGCAAGGAAGAACAGACAAGTTGTTCTTGAACAGCTGAACTAATGGACCTTGTTTCCTACTGTGTCTTATGCTTCCAAAATCAAAAGCCTTCTGTAAATCTTATATAATATCTCCACGTTTCCCTGCAGTACTTTCAACTATTTCCAGGTCCTGGTCATTACATCAAGGACTTGCCTCTTTCAGTTTTCTCAAGCATCTGTTGCACCCTCTTTCTACACTGTTTTTTAGGTTCCTTCATGTCCATCTCTCTGTTTGCCTGTCTCTTTTTCTCTCTCCTTATACCAACAGCTGGGCAAGAAACAGTGTGTGGGGTGGCTGGTTCAGAGCAGTAGAAGTGTTCACTGGTTGCCTCGTGCTCAAGGTTGTCCAGTCAGGCGGTGCCCAATGGCTCAGCTAAAGGTAGAGCTTCCTCCCTGTCCTGTCCTCAGCATTAACAGCAATTCACTCCCCCCACTATCCACTATCCCCACTATTAAATGGCCCAGTGGAGCCTTAATAGAATACCAGTGCATTCTATTAAACCTCTAGGACATAGGCTGGACCTCAGGCATTTGGTAATATTGAATTTTTCAAAACAAAAATTTGGCTGGGTAGTGCAGAGCTTAACAGAGTAGTATCTCACAGACTGTTCCCTGAGGAAACCAGGTTAGTAGCAACAAACATAACAAGAAGAGGAAAGCACAGAATTATCGTATACATAAACACCTTTATAAAAGCAACTTATACTCCTAAATGACTTAAAGTGGATATAAAATAAGGAAGACTCTAATATGGTTGTTAATGTGACGTATTCTAATCTGACAAATGGAGCTGTAGCTTTAATATGTTGGCTAAGACTTTAGTGCATTACCCAGTTAATATGTGAAAATTACAGGAGTTTTGTCTATATTAGCATTTGTCAATCTGCTAATAGCTATCTATGCTGCCTAGTCTGAAGTTACAAGAACTTTTTCTTGCCTGCAAAATGCATGACCAAGCTCTTTTACCCATGTAGTTTGAACAGTGACTAGGGAGGGCCCTGATTTGCTGGTTACAGCTCAGCATCAGCAAGTGGAGATTCCAGTACTAAACGTCTCCTACTGTAGACAGCAAAATAATTCATCAGGATTTCACCCAAAAGTGAGGCAAGATAAGCAAAGCTGTTCTGTGCAACCAGTGAGAAGACAGTGGAGTAAAGTGAGGAAGGGTAGGCATGTCACACTGAGTTATAACAATAAGATGTTGCATATGAGTAAAAGCTTTCTCACAGTGAACATGTTTAGACTGTGAATTAGTCTTCAGGCAGAAGGAGTGAAAGCCCCGTTGCTGAGGTCACTTAAAAAAGACGGCGACCTTGTGCCCCTCAGCCTTGTGCTGCAAATGCCTTGCGCTTTGCTCCGGGACCCTGTGGACTCAGAGAGCAGTTTAAGGTGTTTCCAACTGGAAGTTCTGTTGGTGTCTGCAGCAGGGAGGGCTGAGCAGGTGTAGATTTCTTCCCGAGCAATGTGTTAATATAAAATGCCAGTGACAATTAATACACTGAGCAAGGAATTATAGTGGTTGAAGGCTCTGACTCATTATTCTCTCTGAGTTTAGCTGCAGACATTAACTCATTCTGAATCGGGACCCTCACTGAATCAAATAAATTACTTAAAAAGCAGGAATGTTTTGAGCATGCCCAAATCCCTCACTAGCTATTGCGTATGGATGGGTTCCTTAAGGCTTCCTGGTTCTCTCCCAGCTGCAACCTGTCAACCAGCAGTTCAGCTGGGTTGGCAGCCCCTTGAGCTTCTCTTTCAGTTTATTTCCTCGGCCAGCACTCATTTTTGTTCTTTGTTTCTTTTGAGACCCTGTATGAAACATTTTCTTAATTAATACTCTTGAAGATGTTATCTTCCTCTGCACCAATTTCCTCTATCATCTGTGTGCTCAGTTTACTGCTTTAAATTTACTAAATTTACCGTGCTTTAAATTCACTAAGTCACCTCCCAGACTCTGCCCTAGCTCTCATACAGAACACTTTCTTGTGGCGCAACCTCTTTTGCATCCTCCTGAAGTGCTCTTCCCACAACTCCCCTATGCCCCCTGGAGGTTAAATACTTTCCTCTTTTGTTTTTCTTTTTTTTTTTTTTTTCTTTTTGGTGCTTTCCTGCCATGTCTTTTCACAAGCAATAGTAAATTAATATTTGAAAAGGCAAATGAAGGATACTGACGCTGCAGGGTGGCTCTCACCCAGCCTGAGGTCCCTTTTACATCACTCTGGCAGCATGAAGAAATTTAACGTGGATGCATGCTCACAGGAATTGTAGAGCCTCTTTATTACTCCCTGCATAAAAAAAAAAAATCACGTGCCAATAAATTTATTTCACTAAATAAAAAAGAGTAAACTCCGCAATAGGTTTGTAATACTAGTTAGGAAAGAGACCTTTTACCCTAAAAGCTCTCAAAGCGTTCCCCCGCTCCCCCTGGTTTGTTTTGCTCTGAGGAGGTACAAGCTGTACCAACCAGACTCCTCTTTTACCACTATGCACTGTACGCATAGAAATTTTGCCAGCAGGACTGCTCCTCCATGCACAGTTAGCATAAGTAGGATTTACAGTTTCATGCTTTCATATTATCTATATATCGATGTTTTAAAAGGACAGACAAGTAGCCTTATCGAGATCTCTTTGATAATGATAGTACAATGTGATGGCATTCTGTTTTGTCTTTTTATTGAAATGCACACGTTGTTTGTCCTGTAATCTCAATTTGCTCTTAAGTAGCCTCAACAGTACCTGGTATAGCAAAGCCAAATTTACTCTTAGTGCTCTCTTCTGATACACTAAACCAGCACTTGCTTTATTTACTACAATTACTACATACAGAATGTGTTTTCATTACTTTTTTTTCCTAGTAATAAAAGAAAACAAAAATAGAACTGGGGAAAATTCAATCTAAAGCTGAGGGTGTGGTTTCTGAAGGACCATATCAGTCTGTCAGTGGTATCTGAGCACTGGTTTTCCTTCATCCCTTTTTGACAGCTAGGGTTCCTGACCAAAGGTCAGTTAACACCAGTATGACTTTTCTTCGTGATGTGGAGTCTTCTAGGCCAAGCTCCTCTGAGAGGACTGCAATAACACAAATACTGCAGAAGCAAGCAGCTAAAGGGATGTGGGGAATGGGGATCCTACACTGTAGTTGGAAAGCTCTTTGCACCCTTGGCTCTGCTTCACAGTTCCTTTGTATTGCAGGTTGATGACTGTTGTCTTTTTTTCTTTGAGCACGATGAGTAAGAAAACTAGCAAGGACACCTCAGTTTCTTTGGAGTGACTTTCCTTTTCCCAAAGATTTGCCCTTTAGCAAAGGGATTTTTACTGGCTTTGCCACTTCAAGCATCCGGCTTCTGGTTAGGTCTTCAGCATGAAGTACAGCGGCCTCTGGGCTGCTTTACCTCATGCCTTGTCAACATGTCCCAGAGGCTGTTCTTACAGCACAGGGTCTGCCAGAGTGCAGGGATGCTGGCTCTCAGCCTTTTCCCACAGATATGCTGGGTGATGGCAGTAAGTGTGCTGGCACCAGTACAGAGCAGGGGGAGTTGTGCAGGGTTTTAGATCTGCTTGGCTTCGGCAAGTCAGCACTGAAAGTGGCTGCAGCTCAAACTAAGCATCTGAGTCAGAGCACTGGATGTTTGCAGCTTTGTCGGGATGCAGTAATCTGTTTGATCATGCCTTAGGCTGAATTCCATCTGGCCAGTGGAGCAGCTGAAGGAGGATACTATTGTAAATAGATGAATCTGAGGAGAGGTCTCAGTCTCACAAGCTTCACTAAAGGGTCCAGTCAGTTGGAGCTCCTCATGGCGTCTAATCTCCGTAACAGGCATAGTGGGACACAGGCATTAAAGAAAGTGCCAGCAGGCTTCTCTGACTTGCTTTGCACTTGAGATGTATTTGGAGCTAGAAACAAGATCTTAGCCTACAGATAGACCATGTCCTGTTGCACAAATGATGAAAGTGAGTGGATCTAAAAAGACAACAGATTTGGTGTCAGGAATACTGGACCTGTACACTACAGTCTTCTCTTCTGGGCCATGCGAGTAAGCAAGCAAGGAGTGGAGAGGGCATAGACATAGTCATGCTCTTCTCTTTTTCTTTGCACAGACTGGTGGATTTAGGGAACACAAAAGATATTTTGTAATGGATTCATTTGATTGTGCTCTTTCCTACCAGTGGTTGTTTCTTGGGGCAAAGCTTTGCTGACTTCTTCCTCAAGGTAATGTGTTGTCAAGCCAGCCCCCAGCCACCTTTGAGCCAAAAGATACCTGTTAGCACAGGTGTTAATAATAACAGACTGTCTCTGGGCAGGATTTTCAAAAGCACGGAAGCAGATGGGAAACCCCAGAATGATCCAGTTGAAGCAGTACCAGGCCAAGGATGAATGAGCTTAAAATTCCTACTTATCATATAAAATTGAGGATACCAGTGGTTTTTGTGTTTCACAGTGGTGAGATTAAGGAAAGGATAGCTGCGTGGGAGTATAGTATATTTGGAATTGCTGGCTTTCCCACTGCCATGGCAAAGAAGTTTAAGACTGAAATGTTACAATAGAATTCGGTAAATAATACAGATCTTCTGTATTTGTCTTCATAAAAACAAAGCACACCTTATAGATACGATACTTGAAACTTGAGTTGAAATAAATAGAGCCAGGCCCTGTTATGAAGAATTTTTATCAGAGGACAGAGAATTTTATTCACTGTATTTAGAGCTTCTCTAGAACCTCCCAGAGCCTGGAGCTTGAAATGTGTTTCTCATTCTGGCAGAATACAAATGCTGGGTTGCAACTTCATTTTATTTTATTTCATTACCCTGGAAAGTTCTAGAAGCATGGCTAGAATTATTTCAAATATAATGGAACAAGAGTCATGGAGAATAACATTACTCTAGATCAGATGCACTGACAAAATGAACGTGTCTTTTGAAAAGTAGCAGTTAAAATTATTCCAGGGAAAAGATTTCTAAAAGTCATCCTCTATTTCCCCCAGAAAAAAATTGTGTATTTTTACATAGGTAGGGAAGAAAAAAACTACTTCAGAAGTTTCAGGATAATCTCCAGTTTCTTCCATCCTTATTTGTTAGCATGAACACAGATGTATAAGATGGTTTGGGTTCCCCCACCCCCCCACTCCTTGATTTACCACGCTTCCCCCCTTCCCCTGTTTTGTTATCTCTTATCATGAAAGAATCTAGACAGAATAATTGGGAAACATAAAGTTCACAGTTTGGTATTGAGTGCAATGAGGCCTGATGGGGCACAGTGCGTGGATGAAGGCAGAATAGAGAATACATTCCTCATTTTAAAGCTAGGACCGGGTCTGCTTGTGTTGGAATGTCAGTGCTGGAGATGTGAGGAGGGATGCAGTGGCAGAAATTACAGCTGGCAGTAATCAGGATGAAGGAATGTACCTTTGCACCATTTGTGGGTAACAGAGCAACTCCTGCAGTTTAGCCATGTCTGAAGTTAATAGGTTGCACAGACTGCAATACAGAGGAAGTGCATTTTTCTAGCTCATAAAGCTTGTATCTGTTTTGCGTAGATATTTAAGTAATGTATTTAGTTTTTATTCCATTAAGAATGACCAAAACCAATGACAAGCAAGTAGGTATTTAATTCAAGTTTATTCAGATACCTCTAGTAGATTTAAAAAGCCAAAACAAGATAAAAATCCTGCTAGCTCCAAAGTCTGTGTAATGTATGGTGAATGTTGTACTATCAGTGCTGTAATGTCTGTGCAAGAGAATGATATGAGCAGACTTTTCTTTCCTGCATTCGCTTCAGCTGCTCCATACATTCGGAGTAGAAAGTTTGCCACCTGTTAGAAAGAAAAAGGTCTCCTTATGTTCTAAAGGTGTTCCTAAAACTATTTATCAGGATTGTCTGCAAAAGGGTTAAACAAATGCTGGCCTGGATATTCTAGTCCCTTGAAGATGTAAAAACTATATTTATATTCTTTTATAATGTGATGCCTTCTATCTGGTTTTTATATATATATATAGCAGGCAATTCCCCCAAAAACTATGGAATTGCAAAAAGATAAAGTAGTTGTTAGTTTTTGTTGGTTTATTTATTTTTTTTTTATCAAGAAAAGCATACAAGATCTTCTGCAGGCAGAATGCAGATCAGGTGTTGGACAGGACACAGAGGAAAGAGAGGGAGAGCATGACTGAAGTTTAGTAACTCAGAAAGAAATCAGAGGAGCATTGATATCTGAAGCTCATAGTAGGGACAGAAGTTAATTACATGTGAAACTCCTGGTTTACATCGGTCTGAAAACCAAAGAGCCAGGTAGCGTAAAATGCCTAGTAGTTAAAACTACGACATAATTTAGGTGGGATTTTACTTGGAAAATGTAGATCCTGTACTCTTTTACTCAGCAGATCTCATAGGGCAGCTGGATTTTGTGGTCATTATGGAGAAGTATGAGATGAAATTTCAGTTCCAGTGAAGGACAATGGTAAAAGGGCTGTTCACTCCAAACTTCCCTTGAATACCACCCGTGAGATCTTTTTTACCATTGCTCCTGTTGAGAAGCCAGCGCTGCTGTGAGAGCCAGGGATTGGGCTACATTCAGAACGCAGCTCAGACTGAGTGGTCTGGTCTTGATTCGTTGTCTTGTGCAACCCCACTGCAGTGATGAAAGGAAAATGGTCCAACTTAGTTTTCAGATTTGAACCTGAATTTTCATGTCCGGCAATTAGGAACCCTCTTCCCTCCCCACCCAGCTGTAAAATAAACTCATTTTCTCTGTAGGTCTTTGAAAGTTAATAAACATGAAACACAATATGATGTGTTTCATAGAGAGATATTTTTCAGGCTGAAAGTATGCTTTAAAAATCAATGTTTCGGACCCTCCACTTTTTCCATTGTTTTCAGCACACAGTGAAATCCACTTTGTCCTTCCTGATCTGCCTACTTCTCTCAGGGAAATCTCACTGCCTTTGGCAATATCATTACATAGGGATTTGCATAAACATAGCTGAATATAAACATTTATATGGACGGCTAATTCATTTAGTACTTGACTTGTTTTTATTCCTAACACAAACATAAGTACCCATGCTCGTGTGTATCAGCACCCAAGTATGAGTGCCACGTTATACGTATTTTACGTATGCACCATTAAATCAAAAAGTCCTGACATTTTTTCCCCCAAAAGTTTGCTAGATTGCTCTTTTATTTTTTACTTTTAAATTATCAGTAAAGAAAATTGTACATGATGCACACTTTTCAGCTGTATTCTTAAAGGTGTATCACATTGTTTAAAATGTGCTGGATTTAAAAAAGAAACAAACGAAGAAAAGAAAAAGAGATCATCTGATCAGCTGCTCCAGTTTTCTTCTCTTTTCCTGATCACCTCTGCCCTGGTATGTAGAAGCAGGCTGATTTATTTAAATCCCAGGAACTCCCATGGCATATGGTTCATAAAGTAGCACTTACAGTGCGCATTGTAACACTTCATCACTACTAGAAAGACTTTGAAAGTAATATGGGTTTGTGTTGTTCAAAAAGAAAAAATAGGATAACAGTATCTTTAACATTGAGATTTACTTTTGAGTCTTCTGCTGTAAAATCAGCTTTTGGAGAGGAATGATATTTTGTGAATGATAACTGCCACCAAAAAAAAATATCCCCTAGTCCCCAAAAAAACCCATCCTCAGAAAGCAGTTCTTCAGCACTGCCTTTTTTCCCACAGCCTTGTGGAGCCCCCAGCCCTGTCTGCAGAAAATGAAAGAGAGAGGGGTGGGATTAATGTGTAATTAAAGGGAATTTGGAAGGCTGAGATGTTGCGGAATGTTAGATCAGTAGCTGGAACAGCATGTGGTGTTCTTTAGGCAGGCTTCATTGAATCCATACAAAAAAAGAAAGAAGGGCTGCTTGCCTGTCTGCTCATTTATCAAACAGCTAGGCTGAACTTTCACAGCTCCACAAAAGTGTTTTACTGTTTGCTGAAGTTTTGCTCCAGAAATTAAAGCCGAACAACCTAGCGACTCTGAGTCTATGCTGTGTTTTTGACATCAGCCACGTTGTACAAAGCTCTTGGAAACCAGCACAGAACAATTTTTACACGATGCAAAGGGAAGCTGATTGTACATTTGCTGGAGGAAATATTACTGAAGAAATGGTCAAATATGTGACATTGTAATGTCTTTATTTATATAGCACCTTTTGATCCAAATACATGTTCCAGAGCTTTCAGTTATCAATCAGGATTAAATATTTATCACTGTGGCAAAATGGCTCAGGAAGAAAAAAAATCTATATTGTTTAATCAATTTTAATTGACATTTTCTTCTAGTTGAGCAGTTATATTCCATCTTGTCTGTTTTCCTTTAATATTAGTTGGTGTCCCTGTGAAGGAGGAAATATTTACCAATTTATATAACAAAAGCATGACTAAAATAGATTACAAATTGATTTAAAAGAAAATAAATTCATTTTGCAAGTGAATCCTCAAGCCTTGCTGCAGTCTTTCTTGCATGGGTGTTCTGCCAGAAGAATTTTCCTCCTACTGGAGACCACACTGAGAGTCAGCTTCAATCCTGTGAGGTGCTGAGGGCTGCCTTTCCAACAGCCACAGCAGAGCTTTTTTCGTTAGGACTAGCCTGGTTGACAGAGACTCTGATTACCGAAGGCACAATCTACATTCATTAATTCACTTCCTTAAATGCATCTGGCACTGAAGAAGTTTTTTTTTACAGTAGCAATGTTCTTTTCAACTCTACTGAAAAACTAGAGTCCAGATTCTTGATGACACCCTGCTGTTTCTGAGATGCGCTTGTTTTCCATAGGGGATAAATTGATTATGACCTATCTTTACAAATGCAACAGTGAGTCTTGCCTGGTAGAAGCAGTGCCACTGTCAAACACCAAAATCTTCTCAGGGAATCATCTTTTAGACAAAGGAGTGTTTAGGGGTATAGTGGCAGGGTTGTGAAGATCTTTACAGAACTGTGATCTCCAAAACTCTCAGAAGGAGAGAAAACCAAGTTTGTTGATCCTGCAAACTGATGTACATAAGTACTAGGTCACTTGGAAGTACAATCCTCCTTAGTTTAGAGGCAGAACCGATCTTAGATTTTAAGGAAATGTGTTCTACTCTGGGAACTTCAGAAAGTCTTTATTTAAATTAGTAGTAGTTAACGGAATTATACTGAATTTTAAAATATCTTTCTTTCATTTCAGTATTCTCCTGCCATGAATTTTGCTGACATTGCAGTACAGTTTTTCTGCTTTTCTGTCTTAACAATATTAAATTAAGTATTAGTAAACATGGTTTTCAATTTTCTCTAATATCAGTTGTATTTATTTGCAGATAATAAGGCAACAGTTTCCACAGCTAACCACAAGACGACTTGGAACCAGAGGCCAGTCAAAGTAAGCAGTGTATGGTATTATTTTGATCTCACTCAGGGCCCCATCTGGCTCTGGCTTTAGTGAACAGAATAGTATAAGATCAGGGCATAAGTTGTCTAGTTGGGGACTTACAACCCAACTTTGATGGAGGTTCTTTTATAGTCTTTACATTGTCTCATTGATTCAGCTGTGATAGTCCTGCAAAGGTGTATAATGAAGACTTTACTGATTTAATCTGAAATATTTCCCATATTGTTCCTATGATGTGTTTAATCTGAACTCACTTTGAACAGCGTAAAGGATATTCGCACCCAGCAGTAATGGAGCTAATGGGAAATAGCAGCTGGGTAACATCATGTTTCAGTTTAGAGAACAAATGGCAGAATGCTATCTGGATTTTAGGTAGGAACATATATTGACCTAAACTGAAATTTTCCAGAAACCTGGATTTAACCACTCTTTTTCCTGTGTAATGCAGTTCGACATATCTTTAAGTGATCAAAGAATTAGTTTATTGCCTTACCCAAAACATGGTGCTTCTGAAAACAATTTATCCTAATTCCAGAATGAGAAGTTGATTCAGAAAGAGCAATGAACTTCCTGAAGTATTTGACTTTTTCCAACTGTTGTCAAAAAGTGATTCTATCAGTTTAAAAAGAGGGTATAGTGATGTTTTTATTATTTTTTCTTCTGCCTGACTCCATGAAATTTTTCCAATGGAGCTTTTTATCTTTTTATGGCAAACATAAATCCCCTGAGAAACATGTGTCTTTTTCTTGATTAGCTCTCACAGAATCCTACAGGGTAGTCTAAGGGTAGTAGATCACAAATGGAAAATTACGGAGGGCAAAATGAAAACCTGTGACAGTATGTTTGCAAAATTTTGCTGGAAAAGCTGTTCTTTCAAAATGAAGCCTAGAAACACAATATTGCTAAATACTGAGAAACAAATACACTATGAGAATTAAACTTACTTACTAAAGCTAGAACAACTCACTCTTTAAAGGAAAAAAGAAATTTAGATGCTAAAAGAAATGCCACTAAAATTAGCTTTACTGTGCTCTTCTAAGAAGTAGTCCATGCCAAGCAGTAACTCCTTGGTGGGATCAAATGTCCTTTCCCTCATCTTGAGATTCTTCTAATTTTTATAACTAAGCTTTCTTTTTCTAGAGCAACCATATTTAAGCAGCTGTTTGAAGATTCGAAATCTCTTCCCACATGCAAATTCAGAGCTACCATAACGTCAGTCATAACCAATCTACCAGAAATCTCAGTGGTGCAAATTCTGGTCCAACAACGTGTTAGGCAAGTACGATAGGTTCAGACTCAGAGAATCAGGATTTTGCACTGAATTGAAGTTCTTTGGAAGTTCAGAAGGTTGGAGTGAAAGCATGCACAGGAAGCATTTATATGAGAGTACCCACTCTCAGCCATCAAATCAGTCTGACATTGGCTACAACTTTGTTATTTGTTTTCCTGTTTAGTGAAAGGAATGAGCACTGCTGTATTTCCAAACTAGGGTTCCTCTTGCAGCTCCAGAGGGGTAAGATGCACTTGATCTGCTGACTGAAGGCCTCTTGCATCTCAAAAATCTATGTATCTTTGCTCTCTATGAGGCTAAAAATCAATGATACTAAAGATCATTAAGTCTTAATATTTTCTCCTTAGCCTGCATGTCTATCCTGTCCCTGCCCATGGCAGGGGGTTGGAACTAGATGATCTTTAAGGTCCCTTCCAACCTAAACCATTGTATGATTCTATCAGAGGGGCTTTCATGTCACATATTCCTCTCATGCAACCTTTATAATGGTTCTGCTCCCTATCTAGGAAGTAAGGAGGGGTTTCTATAAATCAAGCTGTTTGTGCTCTGCAAAATCCTTGGCCCCTCAGACTCTCTGGTCACCCCTAAAGGGGAGATCATATTCACTCGAATCTCTCAGCTTCAGTAGATATGAAATCAAGTTCTTCTACTCCAAAAGAAGATTCCTACATCTTCATCAAGGGTTAACACCCCAAGGACTGTAGCATACAGATCCAGTGAAGAGGAGAAGTATAAACACACATGCACTTGCTAAATGCACACTGCATTTATTTACAATAAATACACTCCTTGCTAGACCCAGCACAGCTGTAGCTGAGCTCTGGTTTTGTTTTCAGAAACATCTGACAGCATTCCAATTAAGTGTTACATAAAGAAATTACTTTAGGCATTAACACTTCGGCCTCTTTATCACCAACAGTGCTGACCGATTGCTGCCAGTATGATTTTCATTCCACTTCCCTGCTACTGCCAAAGGAGATTCAGCCACAGAAGTGGTTAAGATTATCTGATTTCACACTGTTCTGCCTTCAGTCTTTTTATAGCATGGTTGCCCTGTAACATTACAAAGTTCAGAGCTACAATGCTGCTATACTCTTGGCCATCAGTTGCAAGGCTTTCTTTTTCTTTTTGCAGCTGGGTTTATTGCTGTAAGCGTGCAGCTGTTCTCTATCGCACTGAGCTTAAAAACAGTTCCACCACAGGTGAGCCATGAGAAGGCAGCTGAACATAAAAGCCAATTTCTTTCTGTACTGTGGCTTGAAACTCTTCAATTACGCACACAAGAGGTTAGTTAAACTGATGGAAACTACATGGTGTGAAGGGAATTTTACTTTCTTTAAAGGAGTGCTGCAGATACCAGATCCATGAGAGAAAAAAAGTCAATCCACTGTTTACCACAAAACTAATTGTGTAGTCTGCATGTTATTATTTTACAAATCAAACTTCCAAGCCCTGTTTATTGATTTAAATTGGTAGGTGGTTTGGTTGTGGGTTTTTTTTTCCATAGAAATGCAGAAAAGTACTTGCAGAAGAATCTTTGTAAACTGCACCAGTGAGTTTTTGCTATTTGGAGTGATAAAATTACTGAAAGAGGAAGCTATCTGGAAAAAGTTCAAAGTTTATTGGTGTATTGCTGTCTGTATTATTTTGAAGCTACCTGGAAAGCTCTTTTATGCAGCTTACTATCAAGTGAAATATTACAGAAATTATATAATGCACAGTCAAATTCTACTATTTTCGTTTTTTCCCCTTGAATTGATTGAAGAGGAAGCTTATATATAAGAGGAAAGTAGAGAAGACTGACTGCTGTTTAAGTTACATAAACCTCTCAGTACACCTAGAACTTTTCCAGTCCTGCCTGCTGTGACCTTTTCCCTTTCCCCTCGCTTTCCCTCAGCAATTTGTGGAGCAAGCTCCCTGCAGCATTTCCTTTCTTTCCCAAAACCCAGACACACCATGCAGGACGTACGTGAGCTTCATGGCTCTTATACACAGAGCATACGTGACAGCTGCTAGAGACCAAACTGGGGACGTGAACTGCAAGCTGGAGTTGTTACCATTCAAGTTAAAAAGCCAAACTGCTACAGCTGGTGTTGTAACTCCAGTGTCAGCACAGACTTGCCGTTACCTATCTGTCACAGGTTAGGACCAATCTGACACCTGATTTCTGATGTGGAATACAGGGTTTGGCCTAAACCCTGATGGGCAGATATGGAGACTATAGTAGGACTTTCTAAGGTATTGAAGCAAAGAAATCCCGTTTATACCTTGTCATCTTCATGTTTTAATAAATCTTATCTGGATTATTCAATATTGAGTTCAAGATAGCTTTTATTTTTAACAGACAACACAGAACACCCTCAATGGGCATGGAAAGGGAGCCATGTACTAGGAGGTTGCTACAACTCCCCAGGCCTCCCCTCAGCCCACCTGTGCTAGCAGACAAGATTAGGGCTTCCAGCTCTTTGCCACCATTTTTTTCTGGGGATTATGACATGCACTGATCTTTGGGTGAATGACTGTGATTGAAATAAGTAAACAAGTCACTTGAGTTAGTTTAAACTACCACCACTTAGATGTTACTCTTTCACTAATTTAATTGAAGGCCTTTGTAAAACCGGCTGATTTTGTCTAAAGCAAACTAGGGTACGTCCAAGGGAATAGAACTGCTGGCATCGCTCTGAAATCAGTAACTCTCTGGGGAGTACAACAGACATTCAGGGATGGTAACTTCCCTTACAAACATAATGGGATCCAGAAGACAGTGTCTCATCATGCTCTGATAGGCTTTTGATAGGCTGTAAGGAGAGAACTGGAAGATCATTGAAAATTCCCTCTAGGAAAGTAGGGTGAATCGAAAGTGTACGAGCGATACAACTTTCTGATGCTTTTTGTAATCATTGAATATTTAGCTGATGGATTGGCTGGGAAACAGCTGGGAAACTGAAATAAAAGTCAGCAAATTATGGAAGGAATCAAATTGCCTTTGTTGCTTTGATGCAGGAGTTAGACTGGATAGTCAATGCTTTCATTAACACCTGTAATAAAGCTAAGTTATAGCACAAACTTGTGCTGTAGGGCCATCAATCCATCCACAGCCATATTGTGTAACTCCCACTGTGGTCTGTGCAGAGTTACACCATTGTGTAGTATCCCTCATTGATCTAAGCCCACTGTTGATGCTAAGCTATGGAGCAAATAATTTTGAACTCTGCACTTCCTACCATCCATCGCTTTCCAGCACAAGCCTCTTTTCCCCTTCTCTTCACTAAAGTGTTTTCAATTTTTGCAATATTTCTGATTAACTCATTTGTAATAAAGACTCATGCTTTTCAGGGACCAAACCATCCCTCGACAGTCTGAGAATCAGGGAGCTGAACTAACAACAGAAGGGCCAGTCCAGAGGGTCTGTACCTCTGCTTATTGCTAAACTAAAGGAGCAGCTGCACAGCAAAGCTCTGCCAACAAGTAGCTTTAGGATGCCTTTCTTTTTTTTTTTTTTTTTAATAAGAAGAAAGAAAATGGAAGTCCATTATTTTCCTGCCCTGCAACAGAGTCAGTTTTATTAACTCTGGAGATTGCTGCTTTTACCAGACAGAATGAAATTGGAAGCCCAATATATGACCATAATGTTCTGCTAACAAATCCATGCTTGTTTATAATATATAGACTAATGCATAGTCTGTTTTGTTGCAGAAATCATCAGCATTTGCAGTTCCTTTTAACCCCCCTTCTGTTCCCTAATTTTTTAAACAATCTGCTTTATAAAAAATACATCTCTCTGTACCAGGTACCATTATTATGGAATTGCAGTGAAAGAAAACTCCCAGTATTATGATGTGATGTATTCTAAAAAAGGAGCAGCCTGGGTCAATGAAACGGGAAAAAAAGAAGTAACCAAACAGACAGTGGCATATTCACCACGATCCAAACTGGGAACATTACTGCCAGAGTTTCCAAATGTCAAAGATCTAAATCTGCCAGCCAGTCTGCCAGAGGAGAAGGTAACACTTTGGAAATCTTTTCTCCACTTGTCTTGATTTTTTTCCCTGCTCTGGATGAAAGCTTTATCTAAAGCATAAAGACTTTGAATTAGAGTAGGTTTAGTAATGCTTTGACTTTATTTATGGGGGGCTTAATTACTTCATATTAATAGGAAGAAATATCTTCCCTGAAAATTGGCAGCTGGATTATCAGCTGTAAAATATTTCTAAAGCCCGTAGACACTTTTTTAACAATACATTATGTACAGCAGGTGAAGTTTGAGGGAAACTGTTTTTGCAATGTTATAACTATTCATTCTGCAAACACATTTGGTGGCGAACTGAAAAACACTTCTGATGCTTTCTTGAGCAGAGAGGGACTTAGTGTGTTTCTTATCCTTAGAGACTAGAAATTAAGAGAATCCTATCTGCACCTATGACAAAAGTGCTCTGGCTGCTGCTTGCTAGTTTTCTGATGCTATTCACATGTGTAGTATCAATGTAAAGTGGACAAAAGAATAGGGTTTTATAGTTCTTTATGTCCTAATTAGGGCCACATTCTCGTCTTTGATCTCACTGAGGCTTTTTGCTTCTCTTACATTTGAAGAATCCCCATTGACATAGAAAAATCCATGAATTCAAAGGGAGAATTTACTTTTAAGAAGAAAACTCATCTTAAAGCTAATCTAACTAGACTCTAACCAATTTCATTATTTTTGCAATTGTGCATAGTAAGATAAGAAAAAGCTTACTTTTTGTGCTCTATATTCTGATAGCTTTAAAAGCAGATTTCTTAAGTAGAATGATCTTTTGTGTGTTTCCCTCATTCTTTTTACAGGTTTCTACCTTTATTATGATGTATAGAACTCACTGTCAGAGGATACTAGACACTGTAATAAGAGCAAACTTTGATGAGGTATGGTTGGAAACTTCAGTTGTAGCTTAATGATAAGTATTAATGGATCTGAGACCTTATTTTGAATGTGATATTACAAACTTACGGTTTTGTGGTGGCTGATCCTTTTCATGAATAATGAACAATAGCTATACTTGAGTACATAATATGTGACCAATAGTGTTAAATCTCACTCATAGAACTGTGTGAGTTAGAGGAACAAAAGCATCGGGAAAGTTTTTGTCTCATGATTCTCCATCAGGATTAAGGTAGCAATATCTCCTTACAAGATGTTGGACAATTCAGTTCTTACAACTCAAGAAGTGTGTCCACCACCACTTGTCTAAGCCTTGAGTTGAGATTGAGCTCTGTTTGAAGGAATTCCTCTGAGTGTTCAGCACAAGCCCAGGGCAGGTGCCACAGCAGAATGATAGGCTCTGCTGGGCTATTAACCATGGTGCGGTGTGGTGGGGAGCCTACAGCCCCCCAGTCATCCCAGAAAGCTGTAGCTGAAGTTTCCAGTTGCTCAGTTGTACTGCAGTGCAGCTAGGAACAGACACACTGCTCAGTGGTTGATGCAATCCATTAGAGATGGGTAAGATGGATGACCTGCTGCATGTCTGACAATCTGGGGTTTTCCTGGCAGTGCACGCAGACAGCTCTATAATTAGAGCTAAAAAATAAAAAGTTACTGGAATGCAAGCAGTTTTATATTATGTGTGGAGAAGGCCTCTAGTCCAGGAAAACAAATCTGACTATAGACATGCTGAGGGTCTGATTCAAATATAACATCAGGTCCTGGGAAAAATCAACAGAAACGGATCTTTTGACTCTGTCTTCTGAACAATAGCAAGAAATTCCCTGCTTTATTTCCTCTCACTGTTTAATTCTCCCACTCTCCTGGTTTAAAGCTGAGGCTCTTTTAAATCATTGTACCAAGTCTGGATGTTTCTGTGCAAGAGAAATATGTAACACACATTCAGGAAGTTTTGCTGGATGAGGCTCAGAACATTTTAAGAGCAGGATGCTACATTTTGTTAGCGGATCTGTTTGTAAGAATCAGTGGTGGGGAAGGGGCTGAGCAGCAATAATATATAAATGGGAAATATTCTTTACTGCAGCTGGTGGGGTTACTTGTTTCAGTACAGATTGTGTGCAAAAGATTATCATTTACAAGTGCCAGTGTTCTCACCCAGGTAGAACTGATCATATACTTCACTCAATAACACCTTTATTTCCTCAATGAAAATTTTCAGAGCTATATTTTGCTGTGTCTGAAATCTCCTCCTCATTTTCTTTTCTGCCTTTCTCCATTCTTTCTTCTATTTCCTTCTTAGTGAAGGAAAGAAGAAATCTGTAAGTGTAGTGTTTCTTTCCAAAATGAAGACAGAAAATGGTATATTGACCCCTGTAAGCCATGTGCTATCCTTCTCTCCTACCCTACACCAAGCCCTAGATTGCACTCATTTGTATACAGGGAGAGAGAGCAAAGAGAGAGAAAAAAACTTGACATGTGAAAGCCAAAGAGTTACAGTCATTAACCAGTGATGGAAGGTAAAAATATGGGAATTCCCTATAGTAACATAAAGACAACCTTGCCACCAACTCAGTGTCTCCTCACAGTTTGGCTGAGTATCCCATTGTGTGCCACGTTACTATATAAGCTTGTTTAGTTAAGGAATATATTGCCTGTGTTGTACAGTCCACCTCTGCTGCTGAAACAAATACTATGTAAGCAGGGACATTAAAGGAAAATGGTATTTGGGGCCTTTGATTATTTTCACTTACACATTCCTGAGTCTTCTTGTGATTGCAGGTTCAAAGTTTTCTTCTGCACTTTTGGCAAGGGATGCCTCCTCACATGCTGCCCGTATTGGGTTCTTCAACTGTAGTGAATATAGTGGGAGTTTGTGATTCAATTCTGTACAAAGCAATTTCTGGAGTTTTGATGCCAACAGTACTACAAGCGTTACCTGACAGGTCAGTACAGCTCACAGCATTGACCATTTTTAGCTTAGCTGTCTTTGTTATACAACTTTTCTTCAAGAATGGCACCGGTTCTCAGAAAGCTACTTGCTGCCACCCATTTCCTGAGTTTAAATCACACTGTCAATTCAAAGGAGTTGAAGAGATGACACATTCCTGAAGAAATATTCAGATTTTAACAAGACTTCTGTTGTGAACACCTTGTTATTTTTTGTGTGATAAAGGGTACTACCTTCTTGGTTTATTAACATCAAACTGATAGCCATGTTCCAATTTTCAGGTTGTGTCGGAAATCTGCAGGCTGCAGTGTGCCACACTGTCTTCTGACAATTTCACACACTTTTCTGTGAGTCTGGAATAACAGCATAACAGTATTCTGAATTATAGTGACGAGAGGAGCTGCTGGCCTCGCTGCTCTGTTTGTGAATACTCACATGCATATGTAGACACAGCAACCTAAGCATTTGTCTCTGTTTACACTCTTGGAGCACAATTGTTATTCTGCTTGCCATGAAGATAAAGCATAAAGATCTTACTTGTGAAGTCTTGGACAAGCTCGTTTAATTTAAATACTATCCTATGAAGAACAGACGCATGCTTATTTTAGGATCACTTTATTAATATTAGCAAGTATTTGCCTCCTTTGTTTCAAAGTTAAATTCACTTTTCCATTCCATATGGTAGATTTCAGCTGTTCTCTTCCTACCTGGAGCTCATCTGAGTCCAGGAAGTCTGGTTTATGTGGTAAAGCAGGACAGAGATCTGCAATTCACAGTAAAAAGTTTAATCACTGGGTGCAGTCAACCTGTTTCACCATTTAATTTTCCTAATCTGAACATCAGGAAAGTCTCTTTTTCTAAATATATGCATGTATCTTTAGTATTATTTGAAGTTTTCCTGAGGTTGAGTAATTTCATAAGAATACTGCTCTAGGAGTTTATTATCGGTGCTGTGTATTTGGCCCTCAAGATTTTAAAAGTGGCTATAATTACAGGAAATGTTTTCAGGACGTTGTTCTGCTTTCCTGTGTGCACTGTATGAGTGCTAAAGTACCAGCAAAGTACTTTTTCCACAAGAAACCTGTTATAAGTATGGGCTTTCCTTGATAAGACATGTATGTTTTTACTGGCTTTACCCCTCACCCCCCCCAAATCTATTTCATTGGAAGGATTAAACAGAACAGCGGTCCTTTTCTCAAGCTGCTTAGTTCTTTCATAGCAAATAAGGAGAGACTTGAGTGTGAATATAGACTTTTGTAATGCATATAAAGGGCCAGATTGTGGCTATTAAGCCATAGCCTGCACTGGAGGGGGTGAAGAAGGGTCTCATTGCAATGGAAGCTCCTGAAGGAAATCTTGCTGACTCAGCCAGAATCCTCTGGGGGACTTCCTGGGAATAAATGCTGGCTGTCCAGGAAGGCCAGGTTTTAGTGGGTGCAGCAGTTGTCATCCATCCCCTGTCCTGTCAGGTGTTTGCGGGAAGTAGAGCAGGCCTATGGCTGTGTTTATTCTACCAGCTCTGCTCGCGGTGCAGTTTGTTAGGAGTACAAAGAGAAAAAGCTGCCTGGCTCGAAGGTTCCTTGCACCTTTCCTCTCTCTCTCATTTGTGTATCTTGAGTATCGCTACAGGCAGTGCAGCTCAGCCTGGCAGAACCAACTGTTCAGGTTCCCTGCACAACACCTCACAGCTTTTCCTGGAAACTCTCATTTTGTCCTGAGTAATTCCAGGAAGGGCCTGCAGAGTTGAGCAGGAAGTGATGGAGCTATGAGGAAAGTGTAATAAAAGAGAGAAAGCTCACTTGTCCAGGAAAGTTCCTGTCCTGAGCAAAGCTAAATAGGCAGGTCCTGTTCTGCCCCCACTTCCCCTACCTGTGTGGGCTTGGACTGGAAATTCCTCCCCACCATCAGTGCCTCTTCACTGGCTTCAGCCTGCAGCACAGTTGGTTGTAACTTCACTTGCAGATCCCTCTGTACCTCTGTGTAAATGTGGGCACAGCTGAGCTGAAATCCAAAGCTTGATCTATTGTCTTTTTTAAACAATTGTGATTTTATGTTTTTATATTTGTACAGAGTGGGAATGGCTTTATTTCAAGCTAAGAATGCTGTTTGTAAGTGTCAAAGCAGTGCAGTACAGAGACTTTCATTCTTTGTGAGGTTTTGAACATGGTGACATGTTTTTCTTTTCCTGCAAATGTTTCCAGAAGTTTTTCTTCATGCTTACAAAACAAAATATGTCAGCAACTCTGCATAATAGTGAGTTGTAAATAACTGACTCGTAGTCTTTACAAGTTAGCAGATTTTATAGTATAAAACACAGAGTAAACATGTTCTGATATAGTGATTTCTCCTTTCAGTTTGACGCAGGTGATCCGAAAGTTTGCAAAGCAACTGGATGAGTGGCTGAAAGTAGCTCTCCATGATTTACCAGAAAACCTACGAAATATTAAGTTTGAATGTATGTATTGCCCAGTCTCTCTCCTATTAACCTAGAATGTATATACTGTTTATTGATTACAAATTAATTGGAAACGAGACCTGTGTTCTTTTAGGAATTTAAAAATGTCAGCATTATAAATCTTGTATTCACTTACAATCTCCACTTGTTCATGAGAACCAATTTCATTTAGTGAAATGAGACACCGCTCAAAATGAGAATAATTGCTTTTCCTTTCTTGTGGATTCTGATAAGAAATTAATTTTGTTGATAGTAAGCAAACATTAGGGATGATATTAAGCAAAGGAAATTATTAAACAAACCTTTAGGCTAGCACAATTTGAATACAGCTTGAGGCCCTTGCTAAAAAAAGTGCCAGAGTTAAAAATGAAGGAGATCAAATTACCCTGTCACCACAGGAAAGGGCACTAGTCCTTTTCAGACGTGCTTTGTAGATGCCTGCAGTGCACATCACCTATTGATAAAGCCTGCTTTATTTCACGGCTCTCAATTCTTTGCCTTTCATGAGCACTAAATTCCACACCACAAAGTTAAAGGGAAAAAAAAAAAACTAATTTAGGAGAAGGATTAACTATTTTGATCAGCATGGAAAATTAGGTGTATATTTTACTGAGAACAGTCAGGATGTAAATTGGAACAACTCATTTTAGCTTTTTTGTGTGTGTGTTGTTTACTAATTCATTTTAAAAGTTACACAAAGTCAGAGCTGAGAATACGCTTTACCACATCTTTGTCAGTTCAAAAATACTAAGAATCTGCAACAGCAAAATCTTTTCCGATTTTATAGGGAGAGAGAAAGGGACAGACAATGCACTTTCTACTCATTCTCAATCTGTCCTCTTTAACTGCCTCCATGAACAGTAGAAAAGGAGGGGATAAGTAGAAAGTACAGAGGGAAAACCTACTCTGTGGCCTGTTTGGATAGATCTGCTGGTCTTTGATGACTTTAGTATAAGGAAAACCTTGAATCCATCCTACCTTTTACATGAACCTTTTGTTGCTTCTACAATTGTTTCCTTCTTATTAGAATTTGTGATAGTGTGTGCAGCAAATGGAAGTAGTGACAAGATGAACTGCAAGCCTTGGTCAGGTTTGTAGTTCCTGAGTTACAGATTTCAGAAAAAAACCCATGCACAATACAACATTTTAAAATCCAAGTATAGGAAGGATCTTGATATAAGGTCCATATTGCTTCAAATGAGCTAAAATAGGAGCAGAGGACTGGCAAGTACCTCCAGGGCTGTCTTATCCCATAGCAAGTTAGTATATCTCTTTCAGAAACTTTGATCAAATTCTATCTGAAACTGATTTTAGCTTCTACTAGTCCAGTCAGAAGACTCCTCAAAAAGTTCTTGCATGAAGACTTAGCAACCTTTTCTGATTTCCACACATAATGTAGCTATCATTATTTTATGCCCACTTGTTCTGGCCCCAACATTTTTCTTTCTATTAAATAGTTCTTTCTGGTCTTCAGTTCTTTTGTGTATCAAGAGAAAATTTGCTATGCTGAACAAGCGAAGCTCTTCCATTGTCCTCTACGTTTCTCTTGTCATCTCATTATTCACAGTATCTATAAATCACTGCTTGTAATATGCCTCTGTAAAACTGATTGAGCATCCAGATTTAAGGTTTGAGGTCAAGGTTTAAACGTAGTTAAAACTGGGAAATTTGCATGAAGTTCACGTAGCCACAACTGTGTATAGAAAACTGGATTATTATTTTTTTTTGGTTCTTGTTTTAATTTAGTGTTTTCAGAAGTAATTTTCTTTATTTAGCACAGTTTGTAAATATTTATCTCTTCTTTTCTGTAGTGTCCAGAAGATTCTCACAAATACTCCGGCGACAGACATCACTAAATCATCTTTGCCAAGTAAATATTTGTTACCTGTGTTTTCTGAATGCCATTTTTACTGATTTTTCAAATAATTTTATGAGTTGGTAGGCTGGACTTTACCCAAAGAAGAAGAAGTTAAGTTAGCAGTTTGTGTCCAATACTTATTGTGATCAACTTTACAAAATGAAAAAGTAATCAGCAAAAAATACTTTTCTAGACAACTGGCAACCCCATATCATTAAATTCAGCAAGGAACTTTTATGCAACAAAATTATTATTTGATTTGAAGAGATCATTGATTTCCGAAAAATGAGAGGCATTCCTTTGATTTCAGTGGTTTGTTTCAGGCCTATTGCAAAGCAAGAAAAATTTGCATATGCCTGACCTAAAATTCCAAGTCTAATTGTGTATTATAAATCAAATGCAAATTAGTAAAAAACAAAATGGTTGAACCACTGGGATTTTAAACAGAAATGTTCTTGCAACCGTAACAAGTGAATGTAAAAACTACTCTGAAGTGTTTGTTTTTCACCAGTTAGTTTAGATCACAATTAGCTATGAAAAATTCATGAGGCCAAATTTTGTACAGTGTTAAATGAAGGAGGATGCAATGAATTCATTAATGTTTCACCCATGTATTGGAGCAAGTAGTTAGTTTTCCCTGTCACACTGAAAGCTCCACTTTTGAAAGGTGCATCCAACACCTCAGATTAACCCTGTCAGTGGTTGCAAGGACTTGTTGTCACTGCTGCAAGGACTATGTTGTAGATTTCTTCCTCCATTACTTAAAGTGGTGGAGGCAAAGGTGCCAGTGCTACCTTTCCCCAAACATGGTAAATGACCACTGAACTATGGAGGTCCATAGGAATTCAGAACAAATCAAGATACAGAGACCACAACCTTCTGCATCATATCTGGGATCAAGCAGTTTTACTTGGGGAAGTTGATAACTTCAGTATGGGTTATCATCTCTGCTAAACTTACAGAAATCTAGTGCATGTTATGTGACCATGACCTTGTGTCACTTCCTCTCCTCTCAGCCCATCCTTCCCATTATGAACAGCAGACCCCTGTCTCAACCAGCCAAGAAGTAGATCTGATGCAGAGGCAAACAATCTTGAACTTTTTCATGTGGCTGAAGGAAGAATGAGAGTCTTCATAGTTTGGGAGAGGGGAGGGTGCAGAATTGAGTGGGGTAATTTGTTGTTGTTGTTGTTGCTTTTTCGTTTTAAACTGAAGCAGAGATTAAGGAGTCTAGTGATAGCCTCACCAGGTCAGGGCGGCTCATGAGGGTTTGTGGTGGGTGCAAGCAAAATATTTGCAGTTGATTAAAGTAGGCAAAATGACTTGGGGGTTCTCAGTGGTTACGGGACCCTGTAACATCCATAAGACATCAAGCTGGTGGGTGGGGCTCCAAGAGGAGAATCAACTTAGTGAGCCTAGCTAAGGAAGCGTAAAAGGGGATAAAGCCTATTTTTTAACCTAATAAACCATGAACTAATGAATAGATTGGATTGGATTACAGGCATCAAGAACAGTGATCCACAGTGCAGACATCACATTTCAAATGCTGGAGGACTGGAGGAATGTGGATCTGAATAGCATTACCAAACAAACCCTCTATACTATGGAGGACTCACGGGAGGAACACAGAAAGCTCATCATACAATGTAAGAGCAGAACCCTGAAATAAAGCCAAGTGAACTTGGTTTCCTGCTGGAAACAAAGCTCAGTGAAAGTAACACTGTTTTTGCAGCCATTGGTTTTCTTGAAGGATTAAGATAAATATAGGGACATTTATCCAAATGTAAGGCAAAGCCCTGTCAAAGTCTTCTGATTTGAGGCACAAATCTGGGAACTCTTCCATGAGTGAGCTTCTTTCTAGTCTCCAGAACAGACAATGGTGCAAAACTTGAACCCAAATTCAGGAGGATTTTTTTCCATGAACTTGAGCAAACTAAATCTACAAGTTAACCATTGAAGCTGCTAATGTCTAGTCTCTCCTGCTATAGAACTGCAGGAGAGGTCTCTTTTGAATGGCTTTGACACTAAAGTGATTGTGTGTTAGAGTCCCTTGTAATTTTGTTTATAAAAAGCTTAATTTTACAGTGTTTTCATGAATGAGATAATTTGATGCAATGAGCTTTCACCTGGAACTTTTATGAACAAGTAAAAGCAATGAGCAAGCTTATTGGCTAATTTAGATTCTGCCTACTATAGTGAAGGGCATGAACTGAAAAGAGATGTTGGCAAATTGGTTTCAGAGTCAAAGATCTTTTGGAAAGATTAAATTTAACTTGCATTGTCCAGCAAGTGTGTGTAGTTGTAAGCTTAGATGTAGCCCTAAGCACACTGAGTTTGTCCCTCTGTAGCACTAGAGGTGACCAGCTTTGTCTTTTGCATCATCTGCTGCATGACCATCTCTCTCTTGAGAAGGACCGATCATCTTTAATACAGAAACAACCTTAATGGGGAGCAACCCGGGCGATCACCCGTGAGAGCCCTGAAGGGGTAGGTTCACTAATGGGGCAACTCTTTTTGTGAGTGGCTGGGAAGAGATGACACCTTCACATGTACTCTGGACCCTGTAAGGCTGACTTTGGCACTCATCCCACTGTGTTAACACTAGAAGTCTTCTCCCCAGTTTAGGGACGGGCTTCATGTTCTCTCTTAGCTCTGTTTTCCAGCAAGAGGTGCTTGATATTCTTTCCTCTTCCACTTAACCTTTGATTCATTTCCTGACATGGCCCTCTTCCCTTTTGAGGAGACAGAAACTTGAAATGGTAGCAGGAGAGGGAGCATATAGCAAGACTGTCATGTGTTACGCTTTCAATGTCTACCAAACATCCTCCCCCTGGCCAAAAAAGAAAGAGTTCTCAAAGTTATAGACCCTAGAAGCAGCAACAGTTTGGCTCTCATTCAGATAATCCTTACTGTTTAGGAAAGCTTTTCTTATGTGCACAAGCTATAGAAACAAACTTAAGTGTAATCACATCAAATTGAGTTTTCCTGAATGTAAATGGATTTGAACACATTTTTCCATATTTTGGGCCCATGTGGTCCAATAAGCAATTACCCATAAATGATAATCCAGTAGGAATGTTCGTCATGAGACAGGACTCCATTGAGATAAGCAAATATGTATAGAGAATATTCTAGTACTTAGATTTATATTTTTTCCCCACAATCTTTGGTATTTATTGTATTTGGCCAAAGATCTTTTCAAAGATCACACTCTGTATGACTCATATGACATGTAATTAAGGCCTGTTTTCACATTCTTTGTACTAGTAATGAAAAAAGTACAATTTCCAGCTACACTAACTGGAAAAAGAAAAAAGAGTTTATAAGCCTATAAGCAAGCCTTAGAGAGAAACAGTGAAAAATTACTGGCTATAAGAGGTCTTTCCTGCTCTGCTGTGGTAGCTGTCTCTGAAATGGCTTTTTCTTTGTTCCCTCTTTCTCAGATCCTGTTGAGGTGTTTTTAACATTCAACAAAGGCTAAAAAGTTACTTTTCTCAAATAGGTTGTTGTACACGGTTGCGTGCTCCAGTGGCAAAGCAGGCAACCTTAATTTTTCCACTCTTACTCCCCTCTTTGCACAGCATATGAATTGCTTCATCTGTTGTATCAGGCAGCTTTTGTCCAGCCGAATAGTCAGGTAAGGAGACAACACATAGATTTCTCCATGATCTGGTTGATCCTCTTTGAATACTGAGTGGTTGCCCATTCAGTGAAACAAGATAATAGTAGCCCAGACATCGTTATCTCACTTCTTTCCCACCTAATGTTTCTGACCATCCATCCTCTTCCAGTCTCAGTTAAACAAAGTCAGGTGTGAAGCAAATTCATTCCTGCTTGTCTTGCTGATCCGGCTTAGAGATCAGGGAACTTGTTCTTTGTATTATTCTCGGATAGGCCCTCTGGCTCACTTCTCCATCTCTAAGTCATCTCTAAGCTTTGCCTCCTGCACCTCCCTCACTGTCATTCCTACAGTGGGAAACTTCTTTCTCCTGTTATTTATAATTAAGCATAAATGGAAATGCATAGCACATTGAGATTATCCTGTAACACAGCAGGTGGAAAGTATCTTTCTTCTTGACTTTACTGGGCCTTTTTTATTTTTTTCAGTTGAGTTGAGTTGAAGAACAGTTTCTTAAAGTGTCAAAGTGCACGATTCTTTGTCTTCTGGTCATTGATCCTCATAAAACTGCCAAGTCTGTAGTTTATTTCAGAACTGCAGTTGAATGACTTGATTGTTTTTACTTTCTGTATTAAAATATGAATACACGTACTTGAGAGAGGTTAAAACTTACTCAGGTTGCTTTTGGAAACATTTCTTGATAAATTCAGTATAGTAGTTGTGCATTGGTAGCAATTTGTTTTGAAGAAGCTGAAGTTGATGGAGATTCTTTGTGTGTGTGTCTGGCATTGCAAATAGATGATTTGCAGCAGTTAAATCATGTTTATGCAACTAAAGCATTATACAGATGAGAACCCTATCAACAATACTCATCCACTTGGTGCTTAGAAGATTCTGTATGCATTTCTAAATCAATTTCATGCATGACCTTTTTTCATCAGCAGGGTCAAGGCATAGCTTCGCACTCTTCGTAAAGAGTATCACTTCCGGGCACACCAGACAGATGAAACTTATGTCTAAAGATAAATTTTAAACAATAGGTCCTGGTTTTCTTATGTTAAAATACCATTTCCAATGACTCCATCACTTTCAGTAGAAACGAGATAAGGCAGCAAGCAAACTTACTGGGTCAACGCCAAAAAAGATGTGTCTGTTAAAGCAAAGCAATCTGTTATAAAAACCACAGAAAATGTGTGATGTTATTGGTGGCTTTTTGTGATTTGTTTTTCTTTTGTTCCAAATGGAATCCAAGTACTAAGGTGGGCTATTTTTTCTCTGTCTGCCAGTATATCAGGAGTTTGATCACCTTCTGGAGGAGCAGTCTCCCATTGAGTCATACATCGAGTGGCTGGATTCCATGGTGGACAGATGTGTCGTAAAGGTTGGTACTCAGGAGTCAGGACCTGAGTCGTTGCATTACGAGCTCTATTCAGGTCCTAGATTTTTAGAAAAAAAATAGAAAACAAACAAACTAGACATTGGTAATAAGCAAGAGTAAAGCAGCAGTGGGTAAAATATCACAAATTTTCATGCTCAGTAGAGAACTGTTCACATTCTGCTTTATTCTGCTCTTGTCTAGTCTATCCCAAAATACAATATTCAAGAATGGAACAGGGTTAAAGTTTCCAATCGAAGCGGTATTTCAGAGGTGTGGAGAGATGAGTTCAGAGTTATTCTAGCTACACAGTGCAAATACAAAACATTATCAGTCTGGCCTTTCAAGATTTTAGTGAAAGGGATACTTAGTCTAGCTATTTCATTTGTATACATTTAAAGGTAAGGATGAAAGTCTACATTACCATTCAGTCAAGGACACATTTATGTTGCCTTTTGAGCTGATTTGGGATACCAAGGACTTGTATTTTTTGTGTGTGGAGAAACCTACTAACAAATCTTTTAAAAATATTTTCAAAAGTGATCAAGCATCACCATAATTTTACAAAGAGTATGATACTATATGACTGACTATTTTAACTTCTGTAACTATCTATACTCTGTATTGGGATGTTCTATTGGAATTTCAACTCTTCGTTGCAGTTGTCAAAGCTAAGTTTAAAAAAATGTATAAAAAATATGCTGCCTCTCTCTCTCTGCTGCAAAAGATCGATACAGAAAGCAACAGATATT
Source organism: Thinocorus orbignyianus (assembly GCA_013400375.1). NCBI lineage: Eukaryota > Metazoa > Chordata > Aves > Ciconiiformes > Thinocoridae > Thinocorus > Thinocorus orbignyianus. The sequence goes on from VXBW01006576.1 coordinate 214,244, forward strand.
TCCCTAGATTGCTTGAAATGCGTTGATTGTTTTGGGGAACTTTTATTTTAGTCAGTGGCATGCAATTTGAAATTCAGAGACTGTAACCACTGATTTTCATGAAGAAATTGACATGAATTTTATTAGCCAATTGAATTAACCTTGAAAAACTCACACGTGGCTATGGTAAAAAAATTTTTGAAGAGTTGATACCTAAAATGTGCTTTCCGGAAATTAGTTTTGCTAGTAAAATGACTATGTGAATTCACAAAAATAAAAACATGAAGGAACAAAAAAAATTATATTGAACAGTAAACATAAATTGAAATGTTAATATAAATTTTTGGTGTAAATCAAGCATTCTTGATTATAAATTGCTTTCTTGACTAGGAAGCAAGAATAAACACGTAAGTAACTAGGTTAAGATGAAGATGATAGCAATTTTTTGGTGTTTTTTTATCACTTATAAAGGAAATTCAGTCTTGGTGCTGAATAATACTTTATGATTTTCTCTCTCTGAAGGTTGTATGTAGTAGCAAGGTGGCTTTCTGTGTAAGGCTGTTGGTTTTTCTTTCTGATTTTTAGTGCATGTTTTAATGTGAAGATAACGGTAAGTAGTATTTCAGTATAAAAAAAAAGTAAGATAGATATGTTCATCATTCAGCTGTATCAGGCAGTATAAAGAAAAGTATATCCATGTCAGATATCTGTTTTCTTGCAGGTAGCTGCCAAGAGACAAGGCTCTTTGAAGAAAGTAGCTCAGCAGTTCCTCTTGATGTGGTCCTGTTTCGGCACTCGAGTGATTCGGGACATGACTTTGCACAGCGCACCCAGCTTTGGTACTTTCATTTTGTTGTAATAATTGCCTGCCGCCTTCAAAAAAAAAAAAAAAAAAGTCTCCTGGCTTGTAATGTACAGTTAAATGAAACCATAACCAGTTTTCACATGTCCAGGTCTCTATTAAGAAAACAGTTGGGGCTACTGACATTTGGAAATAATGCTCAGACAGCTGTCTGTCTTCAAGATCTGGCCTGGGGAGCTGAAAACGTTACTACTTCCTTCTGCCTGTTGTTAGTCAGTAGCCAGAGCCTCGGGTCAGCTGGAGGAGCTGGTTACAGGAACGTTCTTTAATTCACCTCGTTGCAAAGTGAGCCCCAACCACTCTGACCACATGTTTTGTCGAGGGAAATGACTTTGCACTGAAGTGGATGAAAAGGTGAACCACTTTGCCAGCTCTGCTTTTAAAGGACGGAGCATTTTAAAATAGTCTTTAAAAAATAAGTGTTTCTATACCCTGGACAGATTCTCTTCCATTAATTAGAATTCAGTCAGGATGGAAAAAGAGATTTTTACTTTATAAATTAAAATCATATTACTTTTCTACAGTTTCCAAAGGGTCTTTGTTTTGAATTCTGGGATACAAGCAGTTGAGATTATTAAAATCAGCTAAAGGCAGGAATGATGGAGAATAGACTGCTGTGTCATACCTGTGAACATTCATAGTCACTTGGGACCAGATTTTGTATGAGGTTTGGTTTTTGTAAACGCATGTTTGCCAGAAAATGTTAGTAGAAGGTCAGTACGAATTTATGAAGGCATTGCATTGAAGAGCTGCAAGGTTTTCTGCCAGCTGAGCTTTGAGGGTTTTTTAGAACCATGTAATAGCATAAATTCTGATACCATCAGAAATAGGTATGATATAACCTGTATTATAGTCTGAAACTACTTTTATTGGCTTCCCTTTGTAAAGAGTTTTCCAAACAGGTATTACTGAGTCACCATTAGACATTAGGATAGTGAGCATCCCCAAGATGATCACAATTTCCATCTGCTAGCTTGTGGTTTCAGCACCAGCATCCCCGTCACATCTATTTTCCACCTCCTCTAGGACTCATTTTCTCCTCAAGATGCTGCAGCTTTTCTCTTGTTGTGGGCATAAAAGTAGCTGATACTGCTTAACAGTAACTTTCCCCCAGTGTTCAAAAATCCCTTTGCATGAATGTTGAATAAATGCTGAATTTTGTCTTCTAGCATTTTGAGTTGTCTCTGCAGACATAATTCCAACCTGTAAAACACACTGTTACTCAGCAAATGGAAAAACCTCCTGCATTAGTGTAGTGTTGAGGTTACACTGTCATTATATGCTTACACTGTCATTAAATACTGACTTTAAATACACCCGAGGATACATTATTTTTACGGAGTTGCACATTACAACATTATTTTTATTCCTGTTCAGGACGTGTTTGTAACCTGATCAAGCAGTTTGTTTCAAAGCATCACTCACCAAATTGGCTTTAATCAAACAGGGATTCCCCAAATAGTTACTAGACCAGCAGTTGTCTGGAAGGCCAGACTGTGATATTTTTTTTTCTTATTAACAGAAACATTTATGAATGTGCCATGTAGAGAGAAAATGTGAAGACTGAGAATTATTCATTAGTTTTGGTTTGGGACATAATATTAATATAATATAATATAATATAATATAATATAATATAATATAATATAATATAATATAATATAATATAATATAATATAAATCAGAACAACCAGAATAAGTTACCTGTTGTTTCTGTTATAAATTTGAGTCTTGAATTTCTCATTTTTGAGAACTTCAGCTGCTCAGCTAAGTGTGTAGGGCTTTGTCTTCTTTTTTCTTCTTCTTCTTCCTTTTTATTTTTATTTTTTTTTAATTTCACTGAGAATATCTGTACAAATAAAATACATGATACTCCTTACCTGGACACACACCTTTTAACATGAATTTGATATATTTATATATAACCATAGTAAGGGAAAGAATGTCCTGGTGATAGCTGATGTGTTTTTCATGGGTGTGTGGTGTTGTATTAGAACTGGATCAATAACTGCTTTTCAATTTGGTAATGAAAGCAAGAGTGTTTTTTAAAAAAGTGTCATGCTCAGTGTGAAGCTGAGATAGTTTGGGATTTTCATCAATTCAAAAATATTTATATTTTAAAAAACTGAAACCAAACAGAATTATTTAGCATCTGCCATATTTTGGGGCTTAGACCGCAGTTGCCTGTCTTAGCAGTCTTGAATCAGTGTTAATCACTGCAAGAGCAAGATTTCTAACCAAAAGGCTAGAGGAGGGTTTTCTCATCTTTTCTTTTGAAACTATTTCACTTTGTTGCAGAGGTCTGCAGCCTGCTGGCTGGGTTCTCTTCTGGGAGGTGATATGACAAGCGTTGACTCAGTCCCTATTCTAATCCTTATTTATACAGGGTGGAGTTTTCCCTGCTCAGGTGCAACTCCAGTGGTGGCAGGAGGAGATCTGATCCTTCAGGTTTTCAAAGGGGACAATTATACAAAAATCATAGCTTCATCCTGTCAGGGGTATGCCTGCCTGGGATATGCCTACCTTGTTTCTCCAAAAATATCCCAAATGCTGTTTAGTCACAGATACAAATTTGTAATAATTTGTATTAATGATGCTACTCTTTCACTGCAAGGCCATTCAATGCATTGTTCATGAACTAGAGTTGTGCAAGCTCCAAAAGAATAACCCCTGAATGTAAACAGCTCAGAGCTAGATGGTAGTAACTCTTCTCTGCTGAATTTCACACTGTTTCTTCTAGCTTTTCAAGACAATGTATGTATATAAGTGAGTTCTATGGAAAGAAACAAAGACTGATCTAATCTTCTAAATATTTACACCTATTTTTTCTTTGTTCTTAACTTAGATAAAAAGTTTTGCATTTTTACTGCATTGGAAACTGTTTCCATGAACTGTTTTTTAATTTTTTTTTTTCCGCTTCAACCGACATATACACTCATGCTCACAATGTAATTTTTTTTTTACCAGTAAAATAATACACTAAACAATAGGATTTTAACTATATACAGGACACTATATTTTTATCTTTGAAATATATGATACAGAGATCTGATTGGAGGAAGTTAGAATACCTGACACTGGACTGGCTGGCACAGAGGCTTGATTCTGCAGAGCTTTTAAGGATGGTGGCGTGGGCAGGTTGAAACAATCCCTGGCAGAAAAAAAAAGCTCCTCTCTCTTGTGGTCCCTCTCCCTTATACTCTCTGCCTGTCTCCCTCCCTCCCTTCTTCCTGTCTATGCATATCAAAGGCACAGTTGGTGGCACTGTTTGGGTAATGCATCCAGTGTATAAAGTAACTAATTAGTAATAGAAGCACCGTGATTTTCTCCAGATCTGGAAATCTCCATTGTTTTGCTACTTACGCGTAATTGCTGTATCAAAACCATTGCCATGATTTCTGTTAACTCCTGAAAATTAGAACCCAATGCTATTTATCATTGTAACTACAGACTCTTCAATGACTTCTTATCTCTTCCTAAGAAAGTGTATGGTTTGCCAGCCACAGTTGGATCCATTTCAATAGTTAAAGATATACTTGAAAAAAAATTGTAGCTTGCAAACACAGAATAAATTATTATACAAAGTGCTGAATAGCTATTCACTGTGCAGCTAAAATGTGTGCCCTGGTATTGGTTTCACTCTATAGCTTACATTTCATTTGACTCATTTGAAAATGTAAAAATATTGCATTCATTCAGTACCAACAACTTGTTTGTCTAGTGTCTTTCACGCAAATTCTGAGCTCAAAAACTCTATACAGAGTTTAAAAATACACAGTGGGAAAAATAATAGGAGAGGAAGAGAGAAATTCAAAAGAGTGACAAAGGCACTGAAGTGTTTTTAAATGCTGCATTCAGCACTGCCAACCCCAAGCCTTCAAAATAAATCATTAGACGCCCCCAAAACAAAGAAATTTTTTTTTAAATCACAAATCTTGGGGTTTTGTCATTTTCTTGCTAGTATTTTAGTGCTAGGGTTTGCAATTCCAAACACTTTTATGAAACTACAAGCAACTTTTTATTTTCCTTTTTTTAAATTAAAGCTGAGCAAGGAGTTTGATAGGAAACACTAAATATCCTGAGCTTTGAAATTTGCCAGCGTGTAGGCCTGTTTTTTTTCACCTTGGAGAATTACTTACTAGTAGTAACTGCATTAAAGTCAATAGAAAATTTCCACTGAAAAACTGTAGTCAGAAGAAGAGCAAGCATTTTGTGGAGATACTTGATGATCCAGCTTTCCACTGGGGAATTCCTGGGTCAGTAACAAGGTGATCAGCCAGATCATTGTACTGCTAAACTAAATAGGATTTTATTTTATGAGACAGACTTTTTGAGCCCAAAAGGTTTCTAAAATAAATCTTCTGTAGTAGTTAAGATCTCTGCTATTTACCCTTGTAAGGCTGGGGAAACTTGTTACCATTTTGATTTGCATAAATACATGAAACGAGTGAAAAACTGGATGCTTCAGGTTCACCAACACCCAAACATTTCCTCCCCATAGCTAAGGTGTTGTAATCAATCAGATATGTCCTTTTTCTGGGCTGCCTTGCCCAAGAACACAAAGGGACACGTTCACCTCCCAGTGTGTGTGCTCAGCTCATATCAGTGATGACAGAGGCCGTGCAGGCTTGGAGTGAGAGAATGAGAAACACAAAGACCATCCAGGTCACAAAGAAAAAGAATGTGTTCAGAGTTGCTTTGAAAGCTGAATTGCCAGCTAGGATCGTGGAAGGTTATAGGGTCTTTCAAACCACTTCTGCCCATCAACAGTATGTTTGAGTAGAGAAGTAGGAGTAGGGGTGGTTATGCCTTGATGTGGTAAAAGCTAGTATGTCGAGATAAACCTAACACCCCTGTGAAGAAACCAATCATAACGAAATTTGATTGAATTTGAAACTTGCTGCATCTTTTTNATAATGACTTATATGAACATGTTTTAAATATTCCATGCAAGTCTAACTAAAACATAGGAGCTTTTAAAAGAAAAAACATAAACCCATTGTGTGATCAAATCCTGTGTCTGTCAAACCCTGTGTCACGGAGTCTATTGCATAAACTGACCAAACTCCATCTTGATACTTGTCAGTCTTTCCCTGCAGATGAATGTTGTTCCTTTCAGGACAACACTACACAATATCTCAGGTCTGATGCTTTACTCCGCTAATTTTCCCCTGAAACGCATCTATGGTCTCTTCTTACACATCTATTTTGTGGCTATGTGTGCTCTAGGGCAAACATTTCTTCACTATCCCTAACATCTATCCTTCTTTATAAATTATGGGAAGCAACTCACTTCCTTTTTGCAAAACGAAGCCAGCTGTGCATTTGTAGTCATTTAAAATCTATTATCCATTCCCTGCATCCTCCTGGTAATCTCCATACTGGTTTCAGCTTGTACTAATTTTTCTTGAGCATGGGTGACTAGAGTTGTATGCAGTGTTCTACGTGAGGTTTCACCAGTGCCTTGTGCAATACTATTAATACCTCTGTTTCTACAGAGGAAGTATAAGAGGAATCAGAGGATGACAAAAATCTCTAAGGGCAGAGGTTCTTACAGTGTGTTATTAAATTTCATTTCCATTACTCTAGTCCATAGCATCACCTAGTCCTTTCTTATAACAACATTAGCAAGTTCTCCATCTGTACTCAAACCTTACATAAAGATTTGTGGCAGACAGTTACCAATATAATCCCCTTTTACTATTAATTTTCAAAGTGTTTTTTGACTCCAGCCTCTTCATTTTCTTTTTTTCTTTTGCCCATGCTCTTCCCTTAAGTCCTTTAGACCTTATATTTTTCACATTCCTGTCATGGCAGTTAAGAGATAGTATCCGTGGCATCTTCAGATGTAAGCACTTGAACAGGCCAAATGTTACGCTGCTAGTATGATTCAAACTGATAATTAGGAGAAGATAATGTAGTAGGAGAAGTGTGACAGAGCAAAGCTTTGGCACAAGTCTTTCACTTTAAGACACCCACAACTGCTGCGAATGCCTCTATGTTTGGCAGTTAATGGATGTCTCATCCAGTCCAGGCAATGCACCAGAGATATACCATCAGGAGGTTTGGAAGGTTATTTCTATCTTACTATTGATTAGTCTCTTATTTTTCTGTCTAATGACACAGGTAGTTAATGAAATTCACACAAGGGCGTTTTGCTAAGACAGCCAATTCAGGATTCTACTTCTGGCAGAAACTTATATCTGATCCTTTAGATAAAAGGGAACAATTCCACAGCAGAGTAATTATCTACATTATTTGGTGCTAACGCAGAAGAAAAATCCACCAAGTCTCAGCTCTCAGCTGGGCAGCCTCCGTGCACCCTACACCACGATAATTGGTTATTTAAGTCTGTACAGGCCCTGTGAGCAAACAGAGTTTGCAAGTCCCCGGTTTTGCTCTGACCTCTCTTACCTTGAGCGAGAGAGACACTTCAGTGTCAGTGGTATATGAAGGCAGTCCCACTCAGGACTGTTTGTGTTGAATACCGTAATCATTGGCTTAATGAGTGTATTGAGACAGTCAATGGCTTTTTTTGTTTGTTTGTTTGTTTGTTCACTTTATTACCAGGGTCTTTTCACCTTATTCACTTGATGTTTGATGACTACGTATTGTACCTGCTAGAATCACTCCATTGTCAGGAGAGAGCTAATGAACTAATGAGGGCAATGAAAGGAGAAGGAAGCACAGGTGAGTTTGTTCTTGTATTCATCTTCTTTTGTTTTGTTCCACAGGATTCACTATTTTCTGCCTTAGGACGTTTCTTTACCCTCATCTAACCCAGTAAGGCTTACCTAGGAACAAAGTGTTTTACAGGTCCTTCATGATTTGAAATAAGTCATTTGTGAGGGGGGTGCCCTTGGTTAGTGCATTCTGAAAGAGGCCTTCCTGGCTCATCATGTAACTCTGGATGTCTGAAGCTGTTTGTAAGCACACACTTGGTGTTCTTCAGTAAGAATTTTTTGTACTAAACCTTTTAGCTCAGTTAGTCTGTCTAAGTCACCACTGTATTTCAGCGAACCCAGTCTTGATTCTCTCTTTCACCCTGGCTTAACACAAAATAAATTCACTGATATTAATGGATCTTACTATTTAATAAGAAAGAGAGATGGGAGAAGTGAGCAAAGACGAAAAACAAAGCTAGCATTTCTGGTGCTCATGTTTTAAGCTGTACAGATGCAGATTTGGGGTCCTGCTCCACTTTGCACTGGCTCATCAGAGTAGAAGTGAACAGAGATTGTTTTTAGTCTGTCTGCTCAAGGCAGGCCCTTGTAATGAGGGATCCTCAGTGATCTACCTTCCTTGCATCTCCCACTAATTTGGGCAAGTTATACCCCTTTGTCATCTTTGGAAAGTTCCGTTCTTCACTTTAGCTGTGTCTTAATTTACTTTATGTGAAGAACATTTGAGCGATTAGGGTAATATCTTCTATGTGTTGAAAGACCTGGATTTAATTCATTGCCCTGCCATAACCTTTTGTTTTTTGACAAACAAGTTATTTATCCCTGCCTGCTTTCCACACAGCTGTAACAGCTAGAACTATCCAGAGAGTCATCCTCTTCAGTCAACGAAGAGAGAAGGTCATGACCAAAAACCACTGGAATCCCCTGGAGATTCCTTTTTCATTTCAATGTCTCTAGAAGGAGTAGGAGTGCCTGACTCAGACTGGACTCCTAATTTTATGTATCTAATAGTATCTGACAGGAATATAAACACTAAGTTGCCTACGCATGAGTTTCCCATCTATACAACAACAAAAACAGTGCTTTGCTTTAAGAAGTCTTATGAAGGTACACTGAGGGTTGTAATGCTGAATGCTGTATGAGTACTTCTTTCAAAGATCTGTGATTCCTGCTATGTGTTTCTTGATATACAGCCTACAGAAGTTAACTACGTGCGTTAGGGTTGGGTTTTTTAGTTTCTAAGTCTTCCTTGATTCTACTTTTAACTGCATTTGATGATTTTTCTCTCATCCTGCAGCAGAAATACGAGAAGAAATTATTCTGAGTGAACCCACTCCTCCAACTCCCTCCCCAGTGCCGTTCTCCCCAGCTAAATCTGTCACCTCAGTGGAAGTGCCCTCTGCCCCCTCGCCTGTCAGCAATCAGTCCCCAGAGTACGGTGGCATAGCAGCTACAACAGGTAGGTAGGCTTATGGCAGCTGAATCTCCTCAAAGATGGTTTTTGCATTTGGTCACCTGAAAATGAGATGGAAAACATGACGTACTGACTTTCAAGAGATGAGAAGCATTCCCAAACAGAAATCTGTTTACAGCATCAATTATACCTTCTCACTGCATCTAAATATGGTATGCCATCTGATAAGAAAAAGATCTGATCTTTGGAGCCCAAAGGCCTAACAGGAGTCAGAATCTGCATGTGAGAATCTGTTCAGTAGCTGAGGCCTTCAGAAAAGCAGATCTGTCACTTTATTTCTAGATAGTTGCAAAACCAGTCAAATTTTTCATATTTCCAGCAATACCTCAAAATAATTATTTATTAATATGGCACTTTTGAGCATCTTCAGTGACTTCAAGGGCAATCGGTCTCTATGAAAAAATTTATATTTTTCAAGGACATGCCAGATATTTTAAGGTTTAGTGAGGTTTTCAAAATCTTGAACCCCTTAATTCCTAGTGGGTAAAATGTAAATTGTGTATCTTTAAACATATTTAACACCCAAATGTGCTAAGTTTCTCTTGGGGATGATTTATGGGTTGTTGATAACTTTTGTCTTTCAGTGTTAGAGACTAGGGACTAAATGTCTGAAGGCTGTTTTCAGTTGCATCCTCTGTTACAGCAACTCATGAGGTGACTTTATTCTGTTGTGGCCACAGATTCAAAATCTGTGATAAAGACTATTCAGCTTGTGGGCAGGATTATCAAAAAACAGTAACCACGAAACTGGCTTCTTGTTTGTATAAATGGGCAACCATCCTCTGTACTCTAACATAAAACTCACTCACTACCTTTTGGATGTGGGCAGTACAGTCTGTATGATCAAAAGACAGAGTTTTCTCAACTCATGGAAGAAAAGGCAGAAATGTGAATGACTTACAGAAGGCATTCCAGGCAGTGAAATTCCAGCTTTGCTGCTCCTCAGTGAAATGGGTGTGTAATCAGAATGTGGAAACTATCACTTTTGTGATGTACTAGAAAAGTTACAAAACCTTCTTGAAAGAATGTCAGAAAGTGATGATTAACCACACTGGAGAATTTGGCAGTGGCTAAAGGGCTAATAAATCTTTCTGACAAATGATTTTCATGTTTCCAAAGGCGCCACAGGGAAACACAATGCATAGTTGTGGTGGAAAGAGATTTAAGAATATTTGTCCCTGCATTGAAACTTAAGGTTTTCTCACTCTTGGAGATAATACCATATTTAGGAGGAAAATAGGATGGTATTACTCCCAGAACAGTTAAACAAGAGATATGTGATTCCTAGACATGGCAGGTGAGCACATTGCTTTGGATCAGGCAACGCTGGACGTGGTGTATGTTTGAATCTTGAAACGTTCATGTTGTGGGTAGCTGACTCTGTAGACATTGTGGCCGAAAAGGATCATTGTGCTGTTATAACCAGAACTTTGTATGATTCAGAACTGTACCCAGAAAAAAACCTGAAAAGTAGGGAACTGCATGCTCTCCAGTGGCATTGGCAGGAACGGAGATTTGAGGGACTTGTGTCTAGCTGTGGAGACTGTAACTCTATGTGACTATCATATCTATTAGCCCAAAGCTTATTCCGTATTTACATAATAGCCTATTTGCCAGCTATCTGAGCTTTCACCTTCAGCTCTCTTGACTTAGGTACTTGACTTAGGTGCAGGTCTGAGCAGACCTGGGAACTGCATGGATCTTACATATCCCTCCAGAATCCCACCAGTAATGCAAGCGAATGGACTCACACACATTACAAATGCAATTCCTTTTTCTTTTCCTGTTGCTTATTATTTTATTATGGTCTGGTTTATTCTCTCTAGTTTTTTATGTCCTGGCAAGGCCAAGGTCTGCTAGTGTGAAAACTCAAGCCAGAAACAGGATCATTTGATTCAGCAGGATCATAAGTTGAAAGGACCTACTCCCACAGTACAGGCAGTGGAACTTGACATAGTTGTTCCCATAGTAGACCTTCTTAGACAGGAAAGTTATTTCAAATTATTTTAGCTCTATTTTTTTTCCCCAGATTTTAATTTTTTGGTTGTTTTAAAAGCTTATGTTTGATTGGATTTGATTTTATTCTTATGGTCTGGTGCAGCCTCACTTTTGCGAGTGTGAAAATTATTTTTGCCTAGCACAACCCAAATTTGTCAATGCGAGTAGTGGTCTGGTTGAGATTAAATACAAGTATGTGGCTATTTCCTGGTCTTATCCTGGGCAATTAGTAATACCTCCATTTCCCATGATGTTCATCATGTAGATGAACGGATCACCTTTTCAGTTTGCTAATCATTACACCATGGAGTGCAGGGTTCGTTCATATAAGGTAATATGAAACAACAACCATATTTTAGCTATAGGATATTGCTATACTTTAAAATAGGAGTACTGAACACATATTATATGTAATGAAACTGTTTCATGTATAGATTTGTGCTGTTAATACATAGGATATTTTGGAACAGGAACTTCTGTTCCAGAAAGTTACATTTAAAGTACACTCTATTGATTTTCTTATGTGTCTTTTATGAGGTAAATGTAAAACTCTGCAAACGCTTTGCAAATCTTGAGAAACAGTTCCATTGGCTAGCACTAGCTCTCGGTTCCCCAATTTAAGGTATCATTAACTCTTTCTTGCTTGTGGCATTAGCAATAAAAGTTAACTATTAAACTTGCATTTTAACCTTTTCGCCTTCAGTCAGTGGTCAGCACAAAACCAGCAAATTAAACTGTTGCAATTACATGATATTAAGCAAAAGAAAGGTAAACCCTATATACAGCATTCTGTGGTAGAACATCTGGCATGGCTCAGCTAACATTTTATTTAGAACTTTTTGTTAGGTTACTAGACATTTAAGAGGATAATTGGTCTCCATCCTTTCTAAATCACAAAGGATAGATTAATGATTGTTCAAACTGCAATAATATTGCAATAAAAGTGATAGTTATATGGTTGACTCTGCTATTCTCCCTTAAAACCCCTCTTAAAGCTGTGATTACTCATTTGCTAACACAATGGTTTTCAGACAACCCAAAATGAACTCTAAATTTTAAGTAGTTCTATACATTAGTAAACTAATCTATGCAGTTTACTGTTTAGTTTCAAGAAACATAGTTGTGAAATAAGTCTTAAGGTCAGCAATGGTCATTTCAGGTCACTATTCTTCCAAGTCTAGGCTAGCTATTGAAGTTCTGGAAATCTGGCACAGGAGATACTTGCACAGAACTACCACCTCTCATATTTGTGTGTGTGAGTAGAAAAAAATTCTGTTTTTTTCTAAAGCTTCAACTCTTGGACTCATTTTCTTGAGAATATCATAGAATCATAGAATGGTTAGAGTTGGAAGGAACCTTAAAGATCATCAAGTTCCAACCCCCCTGCCATGGGCAGGGACACTTCCCACCAGAGCAGGTTGCTCAAAGCCCCCTCCAGCCTGGCCTTGAACTCTTNTGAGCACAGACTAGAAGGGGAGAATCGCCTCCCGCTACCTGCTGATCACGTTTCTATTGATGCAGCCCAAGATACGGTTGGCTTTCTGGTCTGCTGGCTCATGTTGAGCTTCTCATCCACGAGCACTCCCAAGTCCTTTTCCTCAGGGCTGCTCTCCAGCCATTCCCTGCCCAACCTGTATTTGTGCCTGGGGTTGCCACTTGGCTTGGTTGAACTTCATGCCATTTGCATTAACCCACCTCTCAAGCCTGTCCAGGTCCCTCTGGATGGCATCCCTTCCCTACAGTGTGTTGACTGCGCCACTGAGCTTGCTGTCATCAGGAAACTTGCTGAGGGTGCACTCTATCCCACTGTCCATGTCTCCAACAAAGATGTTAATAGTACTGGTCCCAGTACTGACCCTTGAGGGACACTACTCATCACTGGCCACCACTTGGACATTGACCGATTGACCACAACCCTTTGAGTGCAGCCATCCAGCCAGTTCCTTATTCACTGAGTGGTCCATCCATCGAACCCATGACTCTCCAATTTCGAGACTAGGAGGTCATGCGGGACAACGTCAAATGCTTTGCTTAAGTCCAGGTAGATGACATCCGTTGCTCTGCCTTTGTCCACCAAGTTTGTGGTAGTATCATAGAAGGCCAACAAATTTCTCAGGCACAATTTGCCCTTGGTGAAGCCATGTTGACTGTCTCCAGTCACCTCCTTATTTACCATGTGCCTTAGCAGAGTTTCCAGGAGGATCTGCTCCATGATCTGGCCAGGCACAGAGGTGAGACTGACAAATATCTGCTCTTCTTCAACAATCAGTGTTTATCCTATAGCTGCAGAGCATAAAAGTCAAAGGTTCCAGTTTCAAAAGGCAATCCTCCAGATTCTCCAAATGGAGGGGTTTGTGTTTTCTCTAAAGCTGACAGATCTTCACTGAGGTGGGTGCAGAATGGGAGTCTGACTCCATACTGATTGCTTGAGGTCAACAGTACTGCTTGTTATCGGACATAACACACAGTGCTGTAGATGTCTTGCTTGTGTCTGGATGGTCACTCACTCCACCATAAAGCAAATATAAAATGCAGCACCATGAAGCAACTTCTGTTTCTTTCTGCACTGGTCTACATGATGGCACCAATGACAACAGAGCTGTTGTTAGACCGATATCATTTCCATTTATATTGGCTCTTCTGAAGGTCCGATGGCCTCTTGGTTAGTATTCTCAAAATAAAGTTTTTTCATTAAAAAAGAAAAAGGAGTGATAATAAATGAACTTCCCTATTTTAATCAAACCCTGCATGTTCAGAACACAAAGCAGAGCAAAATGTTGCTCAATCACTATTGTTTTTGCTTATTTCAGAAAGCAGTCCAGTTGGGTTCAGTCGTATCTAAAAGAGACTTCATCTCCTGGAGCTTCATTCTGCAGCCAGCAGAGGAAATCAATCATATAGGGCTGGGACATAGGCAGGCATTCAAAAGCTAACTATGAAAAACTTTCAAACTTATCTAATCCATCCTTTTCCACCCACCACAGTGTTGGCAGTATCCTGGCTCACCCAATACACACACACACGTCTTCAAAGCTGCTGTCGTCTTCTATCCTTCCTCTCTGTGATTGTGTCACTGAATATAATGACATCCCTTCCACAAAGGCAAAGAGAAGTGAGGCAACTGTAGATTCCTAAAAACAGTCTGAAATAACTATTTGAACAGCTTTCTGTCACTCTGTAAATCCAGAGTAAAACTCAACATACATTTGTTTCAAAACTGTAACCTCCAAAAGACAGTATTTCTTAGAGCAGCTGTGACAGGCACTATCCTGTAGCATTGGGGCCAACTCTTGATTGGGAAAATTCAGCAAAGAGATTCATAGCTCTTCCAGTGCAAGACCTATTCTCTGTATTTGCTTCTGTGTTGTCTGGACAGGCGCAAAGCATATCACACCCTAAACATTTGTTTTAAAATTGAACTGAGGTAGCTGTCAGTTAGACTTGAATGCCAGGAATAGCCAAGTCCTCTCGTCCAAGGAGACAGGCTTCCCAAAGGAAGCGCATGAAACAACTTGCTGTCCTGGGCTGATTAATTTTACTCAGACTGAGATAAGATCTCTACTATATTTCAGAAAAAAAGAAGAGGAGGCTGTCACAATGTCTGGGACTGGTCTAATTAACCATATTTGGTAAAATAAAAAGGATCTTCTGGCCCTGTTATTACCACTTCTTGTTAGAGCTAGGAAGGTCATGAGATTTTTGGCTTAATGGCTAAAATTATTTTGGAAAAAATAAAATCAGGTCAAAGTAAAATTTTTGGTTTATAGAGAATTTAAAAAGTGAAAAAGTGAAAAAAACCCACCCAGTAACATTACCTAAAAATAAGTATTTGGGTTTTTTCATGATATTTGTTGTCCTTTTCTTTCTTTTCTCTTTGTTTTTGCCTTTTGAATTTAGGCCTCTTTTGAAACAGAGTTTCAAATTTTCTTTTGCAAAATAACACTAGGAGAATGTGTTGACCTTTTGAAATTGAAATGTTTCACCAAAATATTCTGCAGGGAAGTTGATATTTTCAAAACAGTTTTTCTCTTGTTTTCAAATGAAGCTATTTGGTCACCACAGAAGTAGTTTGGGCCCCTTCCACGTAAACTGTATTTTCTAGCAAAGGTAGGGTTCCTTAGAATCATAGAACTGTCTAGGTTGAAAGGGACCTTTAAGATCATCTAGTACAAGCATCAACCTAACTCTGACAAAAACCATCACTAAACCATGTCTCTAAGTACTATGTCTACCTGTCTTTTAAACACCCCCAGGGGTAGTGCCTCAAACACTTCCCTAGGCAGCCCATTCCAATGCTTAACCCTTTCAGGATGCTGTTGGCCTTCATGGCCACCTGGGCACACTGCTGGCCTCAGGTCCTTTTCTGCCAGTCAGCTTGCCAGCCACTCTTCCCCAAGCCTGTAGCACAGCACAGGGTTGTTGTGACCCAAGTGCAGGACCCAGCACTCGGCCTTGTTGAACCTCATCCGTTGTCCTCAGCCCAGCCAGCCAGCCTTAAATGTCTTCCTCAACTCAAGGAACCATGACTGCTCATATCCACAGCAACACTGATGCACTAGTTTAGCTTGGTTCTCAGGGATCTCAGTGGTCCTCTGCAGTGGGACGAGATGAAAGACTGAAAATTCAAGGGTCGTTGACAGAAAATGCAGCCATATGAAAACAAACTTCACACAGATATCCTTGGCCATAACACATCCAAGGATGTCTCTACTGTAAGAGCACCAAATCACACCCTGCTGGAATATTTCAAGCTTGATGTACCTTGTGAAGCTCAGAATGCCTTCATTCAGTCCCAGAATTAAGCATTTCCTGTTTAGAAAAATTGTCTGATTTTGCTGGATAAAATCGCACACACCTGAAGAAAATTATGCACATCTGAGCTAAGATAGGCTTTTCATTCCCCAAAACCATGGAGTGGACCCAGACCTGGTAATACAATCATTTCACCCTTTGAATTAGGCCCTTTCATACTACAGGAAGTCCTAGAATCCACGCTGAAAAAAACGAGTCACCTCCTGGAATTCCTTTTAGCTGGTGAAAAAGAGTCAAGAGTGTCCAGAGACCCCCGAACTAGTGTTCGCATTGGGTTAAATTCAGTGTTCTGGTCCTCATTTGCGGGGTAATCTCAGCCAGTATGGTCATGACCTCCAGCAAGAGCTGTGTTATACTGGAACAATGGATCTGTCAGCCTCCTGAGTGAAAGGGGTGTGTGCGAAGGACAAAGGTTTCTCAGCAGCTGGCTCATGAGTCTGGAGTTTCTGCCTGGAAGGGATCAGGATGATTAAAAAACTCAGCACCTTCCAAGCAAACTGGAAAACCCACTTTGCTTTGCTCTTCCCACAAATGCTCTACATGAAAAAAATAAATTAAATCCAGTCCCTGCCTCCTTGAAAGAAGGATCAATCTTTATTTGTGGGAAGGAAATGACTAGGCTATTTCTGTCTATATATTTGTGATAATTTGGAGATCTACCACTATATCGCCACTTCAAGCGCTGGGACCTAGTTGGCTGGAACAGATACAAACTGCAAAAGGATTCAAGAAATTTATTTGTGCAACACCCATCTTTTTCTAAGCTTTCATTGTTCTGATCACACTTCCTGCCTCACTTCAGGCCTCATCAGCTTCAGAGCCACACTGCATGTGAAGGAGACCTCAGGGTTTGGTGCGCCACACCTGAGAAATATCAGCACTGGTGTTCCATCATTTCTAAGTCTTACCCCAGTTTTTCTGAAAAAAAAAGAGAGCCTCAAATTACAATACCACGCTGAAAGTTCACAGTCTGAGCTAGTCCAGACATGCCTCTTACATTTGGATCTTTGCACACTCCAGATGATATATATGTGTTTTTATTTATGCTTAAGACTTTAGTTCACTTTGATTGATCCTGTTTTCATTATCAGTGCCTGTAAGGTTGTTTCTTGTA
This sequence comes from Thinocorus orbignyianus, assembly GCA_013400375.1. Taxonomy (NCBI): domain Eukaryota; kingdom Metazoa; phylum Chordata; class Aves; order Ciconiiformes; family Thinocoridae; genus Thinocorus; species Thinocorus orbignyianus. The sequence continues at coordinate 231,166 of VXBW01006576.1, forward strand.
ACCATCTCAAAGCCTAACACCTGTATGAATGATGGCTCATGTTAGCTGTATTCCTTTAATGTTTGTTTGTCTGCAGGAGCTATGCAATCCTATACGTGGTCTCTCACCTACACTGTGACAACAGCTGCTGGGTCACCTGCTGAAAATTCCCAACAGCTGCCCTGCATGAGAAGTCCACATGTACCATCATCATCTGTCACACATCGGATACCTGTTTATCCCCACAGAGAAGAACATGGGTAAGTAATTTCCTGGAGACTTGGGCTTTTGAGTGGGTTTTGGATGAACCTAAGCTTAGGGATTTTTTGGAAATGTCATGGAATCTGAAATTTTTGATATAGTAAGACTGTAATGCAAAGGTGCTGTATCATCATTCTTTGGCTGTTGTTACTGTTGTGCAATATTAAGTGTCACTTTAATCATATCATTTAATTCTATTTAAAAGCACAGTAGACCTGGAGAGTATTTTAGAAAAGAGAAAGCTTTGGTAGATTTCTTCTCCAGTTCCTGGATTCCCATGCCATGTTCTATCCCAAAGGCTAGACACATCCAAACAGGCATCCTACTATGGCATGTCTCAGGAGAGGTGGCGCTTCTCCTCTGTTCAGCACTGCTGAGATCACACTTGGAGCATTGGATCCAATTCTGTGCTTCCTAGTATAAGACAGCCTCAGGCATATTGGAGCAAGTCCAGAAAAAGGACACTTAGATGATTACAGGAATAGAGCATAGACAGTTTGGGAGAGGTGGGATTGTTTAGCCTCAGGAGGAGAAGGCTCAGGGAGGGTCTTATCACTGTGTATTCATACTTGGTGGGGGGTGTAAAGAAGGTGGAGATAGATTCTTCTCAGTGGTATCTGTTTAAACATAACCAACTTAGAGTAAAATAAGTGTGATCCAACACCAGAAGTTGCCTGGAGAGGCTATCGAGTCTCCATCCATGCTGATATTCAAACCCCATCTAGACCTGGTCCTGGGCAGCCTGCTTTAGTGGACCTTGCTTTGAGCGTGGGGGTTAGATTACAGAATCTCTAGAGGTCTCTTCCAGCCTTGATGATCCTGTGAATACTGTTAAACCTGCAAATCAAAAATGCCCAAAGTTTGGGAAAATAACCACATTATCACCATAATCTAATCTCATCTCCATCACCAAAATTTGCTCAAGGCTCTCAATTCAAATAGTTACAGTAGAAATTTATATAATATTGTTTGATCTTAAAAACTTCAGAAACTCAGACTAAGTCTCTCAGTGCTCTTTTCATCAAGGAAAACTTCTTCTGTGCCATCTTTGTTTGAGTAAGTGTATAACCCATAGTTATCCATCACTAAAAAGAAACAATCACAAAATGGTCAATGGAGAAGGGCCAGGCACACAGCAAGATTAACAAGTGCCCAGTTGCTGACATCAAGCAAGACATTCAGAAGACTTTACTGAGTTCCTCAGTCTCACTGCAGAAGTGCTTTCCCAGCGTGGAAGATTTTATACTATTTGGCAGGGTGACAGTAGATTGATTTGAACCATGCATTTCCTTTCCTCTTGGATGTGGACAGGTTTGGATGTGTGTTGGAATGTCACTGCTAAGCCCTTCCTCCAGAAACCTGGGTATGGAGATATGGAACCTCTCTCTTCTCCAGCAATATGATTACTTGGTGGAGGTAGAAATAGGGCAGCAGGAAGGTTCAGGAGCTAACTGGATGAAAGAGTTGGAACAGACCACAGTAAGGTAGTGAATATAGGTGTAAATACATATATGTACACACACACGAGACTTCCTTGTTACTAAAGGAATCTCTTGGCTTTGGTAGGTGATTTGAGGAAACCTTTTTATCTGGGTGAACTGACTTTTCTGAAAGGCAACAAAAACTTCTATAATCTGACTTCTTTTGCCATTTGGGTTTATGTGTGACACATGGATAGAAACATTTTGGTAATGCTTCTAAATGTTTCAGTGACATCTGCCTTCTTTTCCGAAACTGACTTTGTATAGTCATTGGGATAAGACATCTTTGTGAATCTGTGTTTACGTGGCTTCTATCAAAATGATTTCCTGGTCTTATTTGCCCTCAATATAGTACTACTAATATTTTTTTTTTATCATTACAATTTGTTCTGATTTTGTATCTGCAGCAAAATCAGTATATTGGTATTTCATTTTTTTATATGATTTGAGTCTAATGTGGCAAGCTATAGAGACATGTTCCTGAAGAATTGTCTGCAGGGAAATCCAGTGACCTTCCACATGGTCCTCTGAAGCACAAGACTCATTATACAGTTCTTATGGAAGGTACAGTCACAGATTCAAGACAAAGCTTGTTTAAGAGCATTAAAGAACCGTATCTTCAGAGAGGAAAAGAAAAAAGTAAGAGACCTTGTATGCAAGATTCAAACAGATTGTTGCCCTGGAAAAAAAAAAAGAGAGAGAAGATCAAAATCTGCACTAAGATTTCCATGTTTCTGGAGAAGAGAGAACTGGAGCAAGCAGCTGCTGCTGCTTTAGCTCCAAAGACTGAGCCTCACTCCCATGCAAAAGGACCTAGAAAAGAACATGGCCAGCATGGAGACCATGAGCCATTCCTCTGCTGTAGGTGCATTTCCCATCCAATGCAAACTCTTGGCCACACAGTGTACCTGAAAGTTTCCAAGCAGCAGTTCTGCTGGGTTTCCTACCAATCTTGCACACTAAAGATGATGCTCTGTGAAATATAAAGATTCCAAAGCACCTTGGGATAGAAAGAGAATATCTAAAAGATCGGAGTGCTTTATAACACAATATTCCACAATGTAAAGGCATTTAGGAACTAAAGCCACAATGTATTCCACAATGTAAAGCCCTAGTACCTCCCAAGAGAGACCTGGATATAGACTGTTACAGTCTGAAATACAGACTCTTGGATTGATTTGTAAAAAAGTTTTTCTTGTGCTTCTGACCAGTTATAAAGAATAAAATGTAAGTTCAATGATAAAAACTGCTCCCTATGATGTAAAAATTGATTAAGGCCAAATGCATGTTACCAGAAATCAAGAAAGAGCTACATAATCTGTTCCCAATTATTAAAATAAGCTTTATAGCAAGCATAGATTTGTGAAAGAGGAGAAGAGCACAAGGTTTGTAATCTATCTCTAAACTCCAGTAAATCGTCTTCTAAATCCACACGGATAGTCTTCATATGTGTGGAGTTTCAGGACTGTAAATAGAAGATCTGTGGTATTAGTAGAGGGAAATATCCTTCTTTGTAATTGGAATTGTCCTTGTTCCAAGTTGTATCTGTTGCCTTTTACCCTGCCACTGTAATTTTGAGAAGAGTTTGGCTCTCTCTAGCTGTTCCATATCCTCCTGAGAGATCATTGTAGATCATTCCTTTGCCTCTCTTTTCAAGGCTGGACAAACCCGACTCTCTTCCTGTAAGTCACGTGCTTCAGCTCCCTACCTGTCTTGATGGCCCTCCACTAGACTAGCTGCAGTAGCTCAATGTCCTGTTTATAGTGGAAAGCTGAAAATGGGACACGGTACTCCACATGTGGTCTCCTAAGTGCCAAATCGAGAGGCATAATCAGCTCTTTAGGCCTGCTGTCTACACTCCTTCTAATACAGCCCCGTATACAGCTGGTTGTCTTTGCTGCAAGGGCATGTTGGTGACTTATGTTCAACTTTTTGTCCACCGGAACATCCAGGCAATTTTCACCAAAGCTGCTTTCTCTTCGAATGAACCCAACCCCTACCGCTGCAGGTGTTATGCCATCCCAGATGCAGGACTTTGCATTTTTCTGTGTACCATCAGTTCAACATTCTTTCTGACTCATAGCTGATAGACTCTAGAGTAACTGCTAGTTCTCAGCTGGACTTCCTAGTCATCTGTGTGTTATCCTCACCACTGAATAGCTGTAGATGTGGTTCAGAAGTCACTGCAAGACATGGTACTTGGTAGAAAACTTTTTTGTTGGATTTTTAAAGTATGCTTTCTTCTTAGAGAGATGTAGAGCTCCTCAGCCAAGTGCTTTCAGATAGGCAGGAGAATATTAGCCTTGAAGAAGCACGTTGTCACCTTCTCATGTCCTCAGTACACTCTCTCTCCTGAAGTAGAAGAGAGAAAGAGAAAGCTTCCTGGACCAAAAGTACACAACAGAGGTTAGGATAAGAAACATTATAATGCCATGCTTAATTAAAGTGAAGCCAAAATGATGAGTGTTTGAATGAAGGAGACAAGATCAATAGCTTCCAGCATCCTTAATGAATAGACAAAGCATAAGGTGCTAACACTGCCATACAGGGCTTGGCTTTGTTTGGGGGACCAAGGGCACCCCACTAGAGGTGAGACTACATAGGTGGGAATCTTCTTCAGGCAGAGAAGGCTGCACCATGAATGACAGGCTTATGTAGACTGCCAAAACCATCTGTTGCAGATCTTTCTTACCAATCTAGTCTGTTGGGGGAATTAAAACACAAGACATCTGCCTACAATAGTGTACAACAGCTCCACAACGTAGCCATTCCTCTCTCCCTGACTCTCCACAGTCAAAGTCGTATCATGTGGACACCAGCTTGTCTGAGGCAGATTGTGGAAATCACTCATATTCACAGCTGAGCACAGGTGAATATAAGAATGAGGTCAATGTTGAGCAATGAAGATGGACATAGGGCCTTATGTCCTGAAAATATTTTTAGACAGGGTATTCTGCCCTCATTTTGAATCTGCATATTTTTCTGGTGTAAGACATGTTTATCATAGGCTGTGTTTCATTTCAATGGAATATATTTTAAGAACCTTTAAACTTCTGTGCTGAATCAGCAACAAATGTTTGCAGGGCTATACAGAGATGGGGAGGTTGCAGAAAATGTCCATGCATCTTCTGCTAGCGAGTGGCCAAAATAATGGTATCCAACAAACACTGACCCTGCAGTTTCTTATAGTTAAGGAAACTGCTCCCTCCTTTACCCCTGGCTGTCCCTACAGAAGGGACTGGAATACAAAAACAAAATAGGCAGGTTTTCCACCCTCAAATCCTACTCTGTTCTCAAGTCAGCTGCGCTAAATCTCTATGTCATATGGTTAAGATGCAAATGAATATATTTCTTTTCCTCCCAAGAAAAGGAACATCTGACCCCCATGTAAGGAGGCAACTGAACTCCACAGGGTAGTTCTTTAAGTCAAATCTTGTCATACTTCCTCAGCCTGCATAGCAATTTACTAGGAACATGGCAGTAAAATAATAAAAATAAAAGCGAAAACCAGTTTCTACTTAGAAAGTGCACAAATGAGTGTTCAGTTTAAAACTAGTCAGAGAAACATGCTGAGTCTCTGTTGTGCTGTCCTCATCATTTCACTAAGTGGCATCTGCTTCCCAGTTGAGATGGGAAATACCTCTTTTTAAAAGGTTATTTAAAATATCATTCTCCTATACAAAAAAGTGCAGCTGTATGTCTCAAAAGTTTTAGAATTAATAGTGGCAATGCAATTACTGTGCATACTAAACAGTGTTTTTAAATGGATTTTAGATACACAGGAAGTTACAACTATGGTAGCTATAGCAACCAGCATCCCCATCCGATGCAGAGTCAGTATCCATCTTTACCACACGATACTGCTATTTCTGGACCACTTCACTACTCAGCTTACCACAGAAGCTCTTCACAGGTAAGTTGGATTTATTTCTTGACAATGTTTGTTTAACATTTTAAGTAGAGTGGTGCTTGTAAATCTCTTATCAACGTATTACCTATCTGAGTCACTGCAGTTATTGGTTATCCCTAATTTTTTTCCTTTTCTAGTATTGCCTATATATCTTTTCATTCTGGTGGAAATCCTTTTATCAAAGTAGATTTAGCTTGTGAATTTAGTTTGTGCATTCACTTAACTCTAAAATCCAGCATTTTGGATCATAGAAAGTGTTTCTGTGTTAAGGAATAGCTGAAACAAAAATGAATATCATTAGTTGTATCTTTCTTAGGTGTTTGGAACAGAAAGAGATCCCTAACAAGAAAAGAAACTTATTTTCACGTAGTTGAAAGAAGATACAGAAACCATAGTGAATTCTTCTGGGGCCTCTGCTTTTGAAAATATCTACGTCTAGTAATTTGCCAAAAATCTGAGTTCTCTATATAGTTTGAATAACTTCATGGCTCCATTGCAGAGAGGTTCTGTTTAATCTGTATGATGGATTATACTCCTGCTATAAGGCTGAGAAATTATGTCAGCAACTATTTCAGGACTATTTCAGTTCACAAAACTGGGTCAGTAGGAACCAGCATAGCTGAAGCACTAAGAAGATATTCGGCAGCAGTTCAAAAGTGGTGCCACTGTAGGAGAGCTTTAGTACATCATAAAACTGGTAACTCCCCGGTGTAGGAGGCTGCTCACTGGGCTCTCTGCTGGAAGACCTGCAAAAGGCAGGTACAGGCAGGAGGTGACAGCATTGAGGAATTCCACTCATGTGGCAATTCTTGTGCTTTATCTACTGGAAATTTATATAAGTATATTCGGGCTCACCGATTTTCTTTACTCTCTCTTATCCTTTACTGCAGAAAACCCACAAGTGCTGGTTCTGAAATGGTCTGTAAGGCCATGAATCTGTGTGTAAAACAGAGAATTAGGCTTTGACTGTTTAGAAATGTTATCACCCACACAAGGAGTTTCTTTCAACTGTCTGGCAACTGTCTGTCACGCTGACAGACACAGCACAAGTTAAACAAGAAATAAATAAAGCAGCTCAAGTTCAACACATTTTTAGCTTACCCGTGTCCTGGTTAGCATGTTATATGGAAATAGTAACATATATTAAAATCATGCAAATATTTTCCACACTGTAGTAGGCTGTCTCTACAATGGCAGATGTCAAATAATTTCTTTCTCTCTTGCTAGCCCTTAACCCTCCTGGACATACATGATGAACAGCTACACTTTAATAGTCACACCTGAGAGCAAAATAATTTAAATTTGTACTTAGCATGTTATTTCTCGTAATGCTTGTAAACTGAGACGGAATCTCACAGCAGGACACGGATAACAAAACCCTATCAATGTGCTCATTCTATATTGAAAGGAGCTACAGACTGAAACCTTGCTTTCAAAAATAATCTGAAAGTCTTGAATGGTATAATATGGAATTTATTGGCATTACTTTTAAAGCTAAGTGAGCTTCTGTAAAATGCCTGCCCTGATGAGTCCTTTCTTAGTTAGTTTTAACCAAAAAAGTTCATAAGCTGTCCCTAATAAGATCTTAGGGAACTACTATGGTTCCACGATTCTACTCTTTTTCTAGCAGACTTTCTTGGGAGAACATGGTACAATGAATTGAAGTAGGACTCATGATGTTGCAAAATCAAAATACAGGAAGCCAAATTTGTAATGAATATATAAACAGCTGCCACTAAACTGAAACACGAGGAGATCCAATGTGTATGACTGTGGTAATATAATCAGTTGAGAAGAGGAGGCATTGACCATAACTCTTCAAAAGAACTCTTTGTTCTAATCTACATTCAGTCCAAATATAGAACTCTGGCTCAACTTTAGTTAATATTCTATCATGCTCTTAGGATAGTGTCTAGGGATTAACTCCTAGGGAAAAAAAAAATCTGTTTGTGGGGTAAATTCTCCTCTACAAACATGAATTCAGAGAGAGACCTTGTCCCAGACAGGAGTCTGAGCTGGAACAGGCGACATAATCAAGGTGGGTTTTAGGCTAATTGTATAAATGACTATTTGGTCTCAAACAACACCATGTCCAGCCTCTTTCTGTGAAATAGAGCAACATACTCCAGGTTTTATCAGGTTAGTTATTATGAGGCCAGAGAAATGTTCCTGAAGAAAAACAGAGAGTTATGCTTGAGTTTTGGATTGTTTGCTTAGTAGAACTTCAAGATGTATCATTTCACAGCTGTGATTTACAAACCACCAACAAAAGAAGCAGAACTGGAGCAAAGGGGATGGAGGGAATAACTTCAATTTGGTGGGGGAACTGAACAGCTGGCAAAGGGGAAAGGAATGAGTGACCCTTTAAATTGTATTTGCCAACATGTAGCATGTTGATTCCAACCTGACAATACAATGATGGTTGCAATGTATTAATTTTAGGATGTCTGCTGTGATTTTGTCATTGAAATTTTCACAGCGGGGCTCTGCTAAGGAAGATGTCGCGCAGATGTAGATCTTATTCTACATACAGCTCTTGAAAAGTGCAGGTGGGGGTCCCAAGCCAAGCCTGTCTCACCTGATCAGCAGCAAGTCCACATTACTGAGAGGCTCCTGGGTAATTTGAATCTCCAAGTGCTCGAGGAAATGAGACAGCAGCAGCTGCTGAGGCACCATGTGTCACAGCTATATGCTCATTCACACCTCATCCCAGAACAGAATGGTGAGAGTCCTTGAGGTTATTGTTTTCTCCCACCTCTGAGACAGTCTTGGAGCTTATCTTGGCTCACAGAGGGATGTGATCTTGTTACTTTGGGCTAAATAGGAAATTTTAGAAGTATCTCAGTTTCAGGAAGATGACCTCAGATGGACAAGGAGGCAAAAAACATGGAGGAGATGGCTTGTGAATAACTTTATACGGGAGTTAACATTCTGATGAAGTAATATCTGTAGCTACTAACCCAGAATGAGCCTAAAACTGGCTCCTTCTGGCAGTATAGGCTGACTGATTCCCACTGATGGCTAAGAGTCTTTTTGTTGACAGGGACAGTCTGTTCAAACCTTGGTCTTAATCCGATTTTTGGTTTTTTTTTCCTTTCATCAGCATCTGTGAATAGTTCTCAGAACAGTTGCATCCTTGTCACTCCAGGCCTGATTGCTCATTTCTTGACTTGGCTTACTGGCCAGGAGCCTGGCACAAAATAAAGAAAAAATGATCTACAGGTTGATCAGTTATTACCTAGTTCTCTAACCCATAGTGCAGAAGTACATACAATTATATGATGCTATTCCATCACCATATAGAAGGGGACTGTGAAATGTGTGTACATAAACACATCTCTGTTCACTTTATGTTTTGTAAGTTTTCTGCCTGTGCAGTTTCAGGTAATAGACAACAACTCTGTATAAAAGCCTCTGAGCTTTCCCATCGACTTATGTCAAATTAACAGAGGTGTCCCCTTCACAGTGTCACCAAATAATCCACCTCTGCAATGTCCACTTTTAATCACAGATTTTGTCTGCAAGTTCCAACCCTGGCTGGATGGGTCTTGATCCTCTTTCAGGCTATTCATAAATATTTCATTTCATATCATTCCACCTCTTCTTTTAACACAAAGTAATTCATGCTGCAGTTATTTTTCTTTGCAAATGACAGTGATAACACTTTTAGTGGGAAGAGTAACTAGAGAAATCTCCAGCCATATATAGTTTTGTATTTTAATATATCTGTTAACATACAAAGATGCATGTTGTATGAATGTGCATCACTGTACATGCAGGATGAAAAACAGCTGTGGTGAATCATATTGTAGGTCCATTTATCCAGGTCTTATCTCCAGAAATGAAAACAAATGGATGTGTGGAGGAAAAGTCTTAAAAATAGGGTAGGTAGAGAGCCTACCATGCTGTCTTAGGCAAGAGCTGATCTAGGGACATCCTGAGTAGGAAGCAGCAGCTGGACTGTTGCATTTTGTAAAAAAACACCCTCCATTACCCTGGCTTTGAGCTTTTTTGCACTTGCAGACTTAGGGACGGGTTGTATGAAATACGTATTCTCTTGTTAATTTTAAACATGTTATCTCATAATAGCATTGGAGGCCGTATGATTTTTGAGTTATGAGAAATAGGGAATATTCATTCCCTATTATCCTAATATGAATAATATTCCATCTGTATTTATACACTGTTACCATTTGAGACGTTATAGAGCTGCATCATTCCTTTCACTTCACTCCTGTCATCTCTTTTCCAGACTTATCATCTGTTTAGTTTCTCTTGTGATGGAAGTTCCGTACACAGGAGCTACCTAAGGACCACAGGTGCACTGCAGGGCAGGCGTAGTCTGGGAGATGTGAGAGTTCTCGTCTCTCAACAGTGCTGAGCAGGGAACGTGCTGGAGCTGCAGCTCCCCTCCAGCCTTTCTGTGTGAGCCTAATCTCAGAGAAAGTAGGAAGGATTCAGTCAAGAAGCTGCCACTTGGATCTGGGAAGCACTCCTAGATCCCATGCTGCAGACAGCCTTCTTTTACCTTTACTTTACACTTTCAAGGTGGACCAGCCACCTCCAAATGGTGTCTCTCGGGTGGAGGTACCCAACAGAGAACCATGGAAGTGGCATAGCAATGTTTCCCTTTTGGTTCCTTGAGACCCAGTTTCCAACTTAAAGACAAGCTGTTGTGAAGCTATCTCCTGTTGTGCTCAGGAGCTTAGCCAGGGTCAGCTGTTCCTCAACAGGGCCTGTGCCCTTAAGAGGCACTAATCAGCTTCTGGGACTGGGAGGAGCCCAGTTGTACCTTGTGTTGCTGTATTGTTGTTGCCGGACTGGGATTATGAAGAGCATAGCTTACTCCCATGGTCTGAACAGAACAAACCAGTCTGGAAAACGCAGCAGTAGTACAATCTGCTATGACATGGTAGGCTGGGCCTGCACCTCTCAGAAGGACAGGGCACAATACTGGGGCCATTGTTTAAGGAGCCTTAAGCAATATTTGCACTGACTCTCCTAGTCTGCTCTAAGGACTGCAGCGATCTCACGTAACTTCCCAGAAACACCCTGTGAGTTGCAGCACCGCTTGGTTTCTCTGTGCAATGCTCCATGCCACAATTCTACCCAACCACGTCCTCAGTTCCCTTCACACGTTTCTACAGCAGGATTTACATAGGAGCAGTACTGAAAGAACATAGGAACTAGTTTTTATTGCAGTGGGGAAGACAAAGAAATCCTCTCCCATGCTCTAGTGTCCATTCTTGTTCTGGCACATCTGCTTCACCAAAAATAAAAAAAAAAAGAACGGAGAAGTTCTTGCCCCCCACCCCCCAGCACATACACAGTGTAAGTTCACTGCAGTACAAATGCAGTAAGAATAATATACCCTTCCCACTAACCGCTCTGTCATCAAACAGCTACTAATGACAGAAAGAAAAAAAGCACTGTCCAAATCCCACCCATGCAACAAGTATCATTGTTCCAAACCGTATGGCTTCATAATGGACTCGAGATTGTTAGAATGTAATTGAAGTAATTATGTATTGAATGCAACAGGAAACAGATGTCTTAACTTCTTTTTAAACAGTTACAAATAGCATTTTACTAAGGCTCCAAACACTACTCCCAAAAGAACCAAAAATCACTTAGATTGACTTGAAAGTTTCACCTAATCTTTTTGATTAATATTCATTAAGATTCAGTTTGTGGAGAAAAGGACCAAATAAGGGTTATAAAGATGCAATCAATCAATAGTTTGGTTTATGTCACTTTTTGAGATTTTAAGCATATTTTTAGTGAGGTTAATTTGTTGGCAGTTTTTCACAATTGCTGTAATTTCTGGTATTTGCAAGTCCTAAAGTAGTAGCTAATGTACAACACCGACTTACAGCATCCTGCAGAAGTGTGAGCTAGTGCAATGTAAAGTTGGAGCCACATTCAGAAGGAAAATATTTTGCTGTTTGGACAGAGACACCTTTCACCTCCCCGCATAATCACTCAGCGAGTTGAGGGCAAGAACGAAGAGATTATTCTCCATCCTCACCCTGCAGGAACTCAGTGTTGACTTCATGGGAGGACATAGTGAACGTTGTATTTTCTAAAATAATACTGAAAGAAATTGAATTAATTTTACATTTTTGGGGGGCAAGGCCTTAACAATAATCTGCTCAAAGTCTCCCAGACTTAAAGGCCTTCTTGTCTAGGTCTAACAGCAGCGGTAACAGCAAGTGTGAGTTAACCCAGAAAAATGGTAATTTCCTGTCAAGAGCCCTCCAACAAACGTCGCTTTTATATCTGGCAAAGATCACTAGGCCCCAGTGTTTTGGGTTCAGCGTGCTTGAGCACTCTTCATTAAACCGGATGCAGAGTGTGAAAGGTGATTCAGGCAGCATGGGCAGGCATCCGCCCAGATGGCTACGCTTCGGACACTCCAACAAGGCTGAATAGATGCTTCATTGGGTGAGTTAATAGTCAGGCAGGGGCCAACGAGTACTTTAAAAATATTGTCTTTCAATAGTCTCTTCACTGCAGGGAAAAAGAAGCCACTGACTCATTTGCGATTAGCTGACCTACCGTTACAAAACTTTCCATCTTGCAGTCAGTCATAACGGAATTTATTGTAAAATGCAAGATATTTAGGGTCCGTGTTATTTTCAAGCAATTACTCTTTTTACATTCATGACACATTCATAAACACAGCTGCATGGGGTGCGCTGGGTGAAAAGGAAAAGCGGCGCACTGTATCCTGTCCCCTCATGCACAGCCATTGCCCTGCCGCCTCAGTGAGCCTTAGCACGGCCTCTTGGCTGCAGATGGGAGGAGGATTATCTTTCCTTTTCAGTGCATCCCAAAGCTCGTTTTGAGAGCCAAGGTTTCATTTCCCCAATGGCATGGGTTTAGGTCCAAACTGCCTAAAAGACATTATGTGGCCTCCCCACACCACACCATGTACAACCAGGAGACCTACCACAATATTCAGAGTGTTTGTTTTGTTCCTCTTGCTCATAGAGCAAAGCTTTGCAGTCTACAAAATTATCAAGTAGCAAATCATCCTGGCTGAAGCCAGGGCTTTCTCTTGGCATTTGTAAGGGGTATGACAGCAAGTAATTCCCCTGTTATAAGTCATAACCTCAGTTTCACGACCTCAAAGGAAAATTGCACTGAGTCAGGATGGCAAAGGATTCTGCTACGGTTATCAACAGAGCAGACCAGATATCACATTGAGAAGAATAGAAGAGATAATCATTGGCACATTATGACAAAAGTCTGGCTTAATCTTGTTGTAAGTGTATTCTTCAGTACAAGAATCTACAGTGACTTCAGGTATACATCAATGGGTAATAACAGCAAAGACCATGACGATTGGTATCAAGGAAAACACTACTGAAGACAAGTATTTCTAGCTTGGCCCTTGTCTTGCATCTACACAGGTGACAGAGAGAAAACAGAAAGTTAAAAAGGTATTATTTGTGCAGTGTTTGTTATTGTTTTTTGTTGTTTTTTTTCCAATAGTCCACCCTGGGTCTGACTCCTGTCATCTCAGATGTGCATTTTGTGCACGTTCATTAGTGGGACATTTGAGATCAGCCAGGAAAAACAACTTACAGACTTGACAAATATGTAAAATGGACTATTGTTTAACTTGAACCAACTGAACTCATGGATTACATCACACAGGAGGAGGAAGGAAAGAGCCGTCTTCTGGGGGCTACTCATCTTCTGTCTTAAATATTTATCTCAAGGTTTAATAAGTTATTCTGGTGGCTGTAGAAATGACTCACTTTTATTAGATGCCTGACTTTTTGATAACTAGAGTTAGGTGAGATTAATTCAACTGTGATGCTGTAGTGAATAATGTAACAACTTGTTTCCTCTGTGTTCATTATGGCAGGAGCTTTGCTCACCGAGATGTTCAGGTGAAGGCAGTCAGCAGGCTCTAGCACGAAAATGATTTCAGTGAATTGCCGGTGCAGACCGGGAAAGCTGCATCCCAAATCTGCTAGCTAACTCCCAAACATTAAAACTATGACAACTGTTCAACTTTTTTTGAAGAACCTCTTCTGTTTACTTAGCATACTTGCAAGTTGTTCGTCTTTCCACAGAGTGCACTTTCCTTAATTGATGGGTTAAAGGAGACAACCACGATCCTAAATTCGGATATAAAACTTCAGAGCTTGAGTTTCATTGTTGCTGGGCGCAGGCAGCTCTTATCTTTAGGAATTGCAAGGAAAGCTGCAGACCTGATTCTTCCGCAAAGAAACAGAAGGCTTTCTGCAGTCAGTGCCTAAGCTCTGCTGAATTTTCCTACTGAAATGCCTTTTGCTGGGGTGAAGATGGGAACTTTGGATGATCTTGTGTAGACTTGTTGCCGGTGTTGCCAATAGAGCTTACGCTGATAGCTGTGTTAGCAGTACCAGCTGAGGCGTGGTCTCCCCAGCATCGTGTTGCCATTTACCCACCTGTTTTATCAGCTGATTGCAGAGGTAAATCCACCGTGTCTGTAGCACTGAGAAGTATGTGCTAAATAATGCCTTGTACAGCTTTAATCTCTCGCATCTGCTAGCCGGCGTGTCTCCCCAGGACACGGTGGAATATGCTAAGTCACTCACTACACTGCTTTGGTGAAAAATAGTCTTCTCTTTCTCCTCTCTAATTAGGAGTGGCCAGCGTGTGTCTTTTGAGCTGCCTGAGGCTTGCGAACTGTTCGAATGCATTTGCCAAGGCAAGGCTGCCTTCCTGGCTGCAGCCTGGAGGAAGCCAGCAGAAACTCCTCGTGGAGACATTGCTGTAATTGCCTTGGGGACCCACTTGTGCAACTGATTAACCCCAGCCCCATCCGGCAGTGGAGTACTGTAATGAGATCCTTTGGGAATTCCTGCCACCTCCCTCCTGGGAACAACTATGGCAGTTCTCCTCTCCATGACTCTCCAAAATATGGGGAAGCGATTTTACACCCCCCACCCCCCAGCCATATAAAATTTTGGCATGCAGCTTGCAAGGTTTGTAAGCGTCAGAAGAAGTGATGGTCATACTTCAATGACAGCTTTCTAGTTAAGGAAGTGTCACAGAGTCAAACAACCTAAGATTGTGAAATTTAAAATAATGACACTTTCTGCAGGAAAGGTGCAGCCCTGTGTGTACCGGTCCATCTCTGCGATGCAGGGGGATAATAGGAGGGAAAAACAAAGCGAACCCAGTCTTAGTCATAGAATCATAGAATGGTCAGAGTTGGAAGGGACCNGTAGTCACAACGCACAGATGATCTGCTGCTGTAAGCCAGGCAGTAAGGTAACTGCAGGCTAAGGGAGCACTCATAACCACACTTTACTTTCTGTTGCTGGGCAGCCTGCGGCCACAGAGGGCAAAAGCTGTTCTCTGTTTTCCTGCCTTACCCTATCCCCGGCACATCTTCTCCTTAGTGGGAGGTATTTGTCAAACTTCTTTGATTTCTAGTTTCCAACTGTCACAGCTAACAGCTGGGGAATAGAGAGATGCTGCTTCTGCCTGCCCCTTTTCACAAGTTCCCCAATTAGCCGCTCACTCTGAGGCCAGGCCACACTATTTTCTCTGCAGAAACTGGCAGGATGGCGTGTGAACATTTAAAAGGGGAGGCACCTTCCTGGTAATAAAGATCATTTTGCTCTCCACCCTCAAAACTCTAGTGAACAGGAGTTGGGACATTTAATTCTCTGGTTTGTTTTTGTTTTCTTTTTTACTGAATAGCAAGTTTCCAAGTAAAAGCTGTGAGAATAAAAAGATTAGATTAATTAAGTTTATTTTTCTGCTCCCAGATATACCTGCCAGTATCTCGCTCTGTGATGAATTAGTCCAATATTTAACCACAGTGACTGCTTTGCAAGACTTTCCCTGACACTTTAAGTTGACTGCAGGTGTGAGTTATCCGATATTCCACCCACAGCATGATACCTACTTGTTGGAGGGCTATTAATTCCTATGATTTCGATTTTGTTAAACACAGAATTGTGATACCACCAGCCCTTCTTTTAAAATTAAGTACGTAGTAGATAATTCTTTCATTTGTTTTTCTTGTAGTACCCTTTCAACAGCCCAACATCAAGAATGGAGCCCTGTTTGATGAGCAGTACTCCACGGCTGCATCCCACACCAGTGACTCCTCGCTGGCCAGAGGTCCCGGCCGCAAACTCCTGCTACACGAGCCCATCCATGCACTCCACGAGATACGGAAACTCTAGTGACATGTACACCCCCTTGACTACACGCAGAAATTCTGAATATGAGCACATGCAACACTTTCCTGGCTTCGCCTACATCAACGGGGAAGCCACCACAGGCTGGGCGAAGTGAAAATGACTGATATCAGCTAAGCCCACGTACTTAAAAGAGTTATAAAAACATTGTGTTATGTGGGACTTTACATGGACATTCTTCAAGGGAGATGGAGATGGAAAAGATCCCGGGCAGATAAACACAGTTCATAATGTGGGCAGATTGCAGACCAGTATGACTGAATGTTCCTGTAGCTGAAAAAGAATTTTGTGCTATTCTAGACCACTTTTTGGGGCCAATCTGTGCCTTTTTTGATTCTGGCATGTGGACCAATCCTGTGTGGTGTCAGTTTGAGTGAGCCGTTTTTGCCCCCCCTCTCTCATTGACCATTGCTAGTAAGTCTTACAAAAAAATTACTGGAACGGGACCTATTTATAATTTGAATTACAGACAGGAAATTCACCCCCAGCAAAACTCTGTCATCTGTTCCTCTTTTAAGCTCTTAATGTGTTCCCTAAAAACCATTCCGCCAAGTCATCACTCTTTCATATCGACTCCTCTCTCTGGCTCCTGAAAAGACACGTGTTGTTGTAGGTTTCAGTTTACACCTAACTTTGTATATTGATGCACCTTTCGGTTGATCCAGTAAGTTTGATCTTTACAAAAGAGAAGAAAAGACATGTAGCATTGAATTATACACTGCCTTAAGTTGACTATTGTTCTTATTATATATGTATTTGTGTTAAGTTTGCACAATCTGGAAAAATGGAATTTCTCTGGTCAGTAATGACAAGGTTAAGAAGGGCCTTGGAGACTGGGAAGATTTTGGATTCAGAGCCACATATGTTAAATATGATGATATGAAGCAATTATGTAAAGAAAATGACAATGCAAACATGGTTATTCATTTACTTACTTATTGACAGGTATGAAACTGTTTTCTGAATTCCTTCACGTGGTGATAATTCTATATACTTCTACAAAAGCGAAATTCAAAGCTGTGCCTTTGAACTTATTCTGTACTGTGTATGTGTGGAAAAATGTATTGTATTTTGGGGAGAATTTTTCTTAGACATTTTCTGTCGGATTTGTAGTTATTTGTGAGGTTTTGTTAGATTTTATTAACATAGCTTTTTCTTCTGTATTATAAAATGCACCAAGCAATTATGGTGGACCTATTACCCTATGGGTAAGAAATAAATAAATGGAAATATGACATCAGGCATTTTAGTAATTGTTTTGTAAATAAAATCTTTGATAGCACCCAGTGTGATGATAACCATGTTTATGCCTTAAATGGACGAAAGTGGTATTTGGACAGTTGTGCAAGATATATGAGGGATTTCCACACTCAAATAAAGTTCTTGAAATTAAATAGGTACCATTTAAACTTGCTTAAATACAAAAAATTCTACAAGCTGCAAACCTTAAAACCCCCTAAAATGTGACCATGTGTGCTTTTATCCAATGAAGGACTTGAGAACATACAAAACTGGTGAGAGTTTGGGGTCTAAAGCGACTACAGGAATGAGCTGGATATTGCGGGGACTGAGGGAGGAAGGGTGTTCCAGGCCAGGTTAGGCAAGTCTTCGGGCTTGGAAGTGTTCAGCCAAGGTTCTGGTGGGGTTTTTCAGAAATACAGCCAGAGCCTACCTCCACCTTTATATATCTGATGAAAGTCTTGTTTCCTGGGTTAGTGTCACAGACCTTCTGAAATGCTACCCTTGTCAGCTGCTGTTATTATCTGATATACGTTTGCTTTTCAGTTCTGTTAACGACAGGTGGGATCAGGCTTAGACTAACTCACCTGTTTTATTCTTATGCAAGTTACCTTCAGGCAAAAGAGTCTGCACGTGAAGAAGGTAAGTCACATGAGGAAGTTTTTTGAGGGGCCAGTCTTCAGCAGCTGGAGTTTTGATGCGTTTAAGACCAAAGACCTACTTTGCATTTTGTTATTGAAGATTTTTAGTATTAAAGCATTGATTCTGGGCTATTAATTATTAACAAGCACAGGAACACCTGCCTCATCAAGACTGTCAGATACTAGTCTGAGAAAGGCAGTGTCACCAGAATAGAAAAATCCACTTTCCCTTCTCCAGCGGGTTCCAAATCTCTGCATGGCATTGCATCTGCCAGGAGCCCACTGTGACCCTGTTCACTGTGTCACTGGAACATTGATTGATCTCCAGTTACCTGAGGAACTGCTGACCATGACCTGCCGTGGATCATGGTCCCTCCAAGGACCAAATGTATAGGTCAGTTCTGCCTGTGGGCAGAACTGAGCAGTAACTTGAAGGTGGGTCTTCGGAAGGATGAGGATGGAGGTGAATACCAGCACCACTCAAGGGAAGCCAGGAGCACTTCCCACCTTTTCTTACAGCAACTTGTAAAAGCCAATGAACTCTAATTCCCATTGACTGAAAGAGAGAAGAAAGTAAGAATATTTTAGTATAAAAATGTGCTATATCCTTCAACATATCTGTGGACAACTTATTTATCCTGACTTGAAGAGCCCAGAGAGACTGCTCAGGAACAAGGATGGATATTGGACACGGTGTAAGACCCAGAAATGATAGAGACTTTCTGTTTGGAGAACAACACGATGCGCAGAGTGCTGGGAGAGGGGATTTTAGACAACAGCAGCACCACAAAACGCTCATAAAACCAGCCATAGAACATCATCAGTCAGACAGGGCTTTGAATGTCTTTCGCACAAGAACCTCCACAGTCCTTCTTCATTTTTTAAAAGATTCGTTTAGAAACTTGTGTTGATGCCACAGAAGTCTGCTCTTGTACTTCCAAATACCTTTGGACCACTTCCCCATGTGGGCTTTGGAATTTAAACTGGACGTTCATGGGGAGCAATGTGTAGATTTCCGAATGCAGCTCTCCAAAGGTCATCTGCCATCACCATCACCACCTGCCTCAGAAGTGCTGCCAGGGAAAGCAGGTGCCCTCCTCAACCACCGCAGGTCAGAACCCACCATATTAATATAAACTGCCTCAGCTTTCAGGTCACAGGGGCATGTACAGACCAGGCTGTGAAGTGCAGCGGCTTGTGAGAAGATGATAAGCTCTGCGTAGAACGGCTGGTGAGGGGCAGGAATAGCTGAAGTCGTCCCAGGACAAATTGAGAAACCTCCTGAGTCAGAGCCTGCAGACTGTTAATTAAGCCCTTCCCTTGACCACGGTTACTGAAATTGCTGTTTCTTGCCTTGCCACATACTTATGTGTATAGAAAGCCAATATGTGACACCACAAAACTTTTTGAAGAAGCTTTTGCATTACATGACAAAGTATTCCAACTCAGTTACACTTTTTCTCTTTTTCCTTCTTTTTATCTCTTTTTCTTTTCTTTCTTTTTCCTTCTTTTTATCTTTTTCTTTTCTTTCTTTTTTCCTTCTTTCTCTTTTTCTTTCTTTTTCTTTCTGTTTTTTCTTCTCTTTTTTTGTTTTTTTTTTTTCTTCTTTTTTTTTTCCTTTTTTCTTTTTTTTTTTTTAAATTCTTTCTCTTTCACCTTCTTTCCTGTTCCTTTTCCTTTCTCTTTTCTATTTTCTTCTTTCTCTTTCTCGTTCGTTTTCTCTTTCTCTCTCTTTCTTTTTTTTTTTTTTGCTAATGTTCTATCTTTCTTCTCTCACAACAAACACGTTATATTAAAAGTGTGATCAGATAGATCTGATATATACAATGTCATACATTGTAATATTACATATTATAGCATAACTACCATAACATATATTATAAGTAGATGTAGATACACACACAGAAACATATATGTATGTATGCATGTAAAAATCCATTACAATTCTTCAAGATTTTTCATTACCAGGTAGAAAAAAGACTCAGCGGGGGAAGAGCAGTGAGAACTCCATTCAGTGGTATGAATCCTGTTTTTGTCAGGCTACCTCTTGCTGCTAAGGTCACTACCCTTTGACAAAAATGGCCTCTGACCTCCCCAGCTCCACAATTCTGTTGTGACTGACCCTGAAACCCATGAAATTCAGGGGCAGACATTGCTTTGGAAGGTTTAGATAAAGCTGACGAACATGGGAAGGGCTCATGGTATGCACCCATCTGAAAAGGTCTGGCAGTTCTTTGGTAGAGGATGCAATTTATTCTGTCCCCCTCTTTCATTGAAATCCTAATCCTTCATATGCTACCTAAAGTGGAAACTAAAACGTACTGACGATGAATAACAACGTGCCTTTGAAGGGCAGTAACAGTATTCTAGTCTTTATTTTTTAGGGGGTTTCTTAACTTAAACAAAAAAAGTTAATTGGCAATGTGTTGCCGGGTAAAATGAGCGTTTTGCAGTGCTGTAAAGTAAATCTAAGCAGGCTTATGCTTTATGATGGAATTGTAAATCAATAAACCAAAGGATTATTTGTACTGGATTTCTTTCAAAAGCCATATTAGTATGCACATGCACCTGACTCAGAAGGAATGGTTATGTACTTCAGGCTAGATTTTGTTACTCCTTGCAGTCTAATGACTATGTTATTCTGGATCTCAGTTTCTGGCAAGATCTCCCAAACTGGACAATTCAGATCCTAGTTTTGGTCTACATCTTAAACACACACAGGCNGTGAATGGATACGCAGCTGGGGGAAGGCGGCCGTGCTGCTCCTCAGAGAGAGGGGTCTGAGTTCAGAAAATCATAGAGTCGTTTCGGCTGGAAAAAAGCTTTGAGATCATCGAGTGCCACAGTAAATCCAACACTGCTGAGTCCACCATCAAACCACATTCCTCAGCACTATATCTACATGTC